>QVRM01002810.1:130000-135000 GCA_003439945.1 Dermanyssus gallinae
TTCGAGACTCTTGGCGTCGAAAATGCAGACAGCAGCTGATTCTAGTCAGCGGAGAAATTTTCTCAGGCAGCGCCTCTCGCTGGCTGTGTTATGGACTATGGTCGTACTGCACTGACTACAATGCCGGAGAGAGACGCTATTCGAAAGTAACAAAAATACGTATGATGTGAATCGCGTTTTCGGCAGGTCACGCAACTATAACTTGTCAGACCATCTAGTGGCAGCAATGGAGCAGAACGAGTACCGCGCTGTAATTAATCATTTCTTTGAAGGCTTAACTGCAACTGAAAGCCAAATAAAATGCATTTTACAGAACGAACGCACCAACGTAGAGCGCCATTACGAAATAAATTGCCTTTTTTAGGGAAGGTAGAATGGGCCTCAGGGGTGCACAACGTACTGGATTGCCAAAAGCAGCTTTGGATAAGAAAACGGCACTGAAAACTAACTAACTCGTGATGACTGGCCGCCGATTGAAGCTGTCGGAAACAACGGAGGAGATGGGCATTAGCTATGATGCAGCAGGTCAAATATTACGTCAGCGTTTATGCATGAAAAAAATACAAGTAAAGTGGCTACCGCACGAGCTAACAATGGAGCAAAAACTGACACGCGTGTCAATTTTAGAGAGCAGTATGGAACTTGTGACACGAAATCCGCAAGAGCTTTGGGGCCGATTCGTAACCGCCGACAAAGCCTGGACCCATCACTTCATCTCAGAACGAAAAGATGCCACCAAGAAATGGTCTGCACGCGGCAAAAAGCCTCCCAACAGGGAAAGAGGCGCATCTCAACCGGAAAGGTTTTTGCGATTGTTTTTCGGGGGTGCAAAACATATTTTATTAATTGACTACCTTTCCACGCGAAGGACGACAACTGGGACCAGAAGCACTACGCATTAAATCTGGACCAGCTGAAGAAACGCATCATAACACTACTGCCCGCCATGCAGAAGAGCTGCTGTTTCACCACGACAATGCACCCGTCTACGCACCTATATTTTCCACGGCCAAATTACGCGAACTAAAGTATCAAATTGTAGAGCATTCCCCATATGCTCTGGACTTGGTTCCGTGCGACTACGATCTTCCTTGGAAACCTAAAAAAGTATCTCTCCGGAAAAAATATCGGAGAAACAATGATGTGATATGTGCCGTATACGAGTACTTTTAATATAAAAGCTATGATAAATAATAAAAAAAATAAAGAAGAGTTTTCCGGGGACTATACTGAGCAATAAAGGGTACGTGTTCTTTGTATGTCTATAACTTGTATTTCATGCTACGGACTTCTTGATCCATCTAGTCTATACTACGCTATAAGTATAAGGTGTGGGCAAATAAAAAGTACGAAATGTTGTAACAACCAAACCGGCCGACACTTAAATATGCCGCTTTGGATTAAGGTACCCCCTTTGGGCTAGTGGGACATATAAGAACGCGAATGGAGTGCCCGGCGTGGTCGTGCACGTGCGCGGGCACCTGTACATGACGGAGGAGTGAAGCAAGCAGTTGTGTGTCCCGTCCAATTGATGCGGCAATGCGTGTCAGGACATCATGACGTTCCCGTTGCAACAGTCGACGATTGAGGAGCAGTGAGGTGTTGTCCGATTTCTAACCGCCAAAGGCGTTCAACCGGCTGAGAGATACTCATGATATATATATATATATATATATATATATATATATATATATATATATATATACATATATATTAATATATATATACATATATATATTAATATATATATATATATACATATATATATATATATATTACTAAGCTTCTCTTGTTGAAAATATAACAAACTACAGTAAGATAACTCCGGCGCCTTTAGGTGCATGCCTTGCAGTTGCTCATATATATACATATATAAACACTACGAGATCAACTATTTCTCTTCCATATTGTCGTTTTCCTCTTTTCCTGCTGCTGCTGCAGCCTGCAGTCTGGTTTTGCCTATTGGTCTTTGTTTAAAGGCTACGACACCTGGGTTGTCTCCACGCGTCAGCATGAGCATAGGTTACGTATTGTAGCGGCGGCGCGCGACCCAAAGTCCTCCCAGCGAGGCCTGCAAGAGCCGCCCGAGTAGCTGTCTCTACTACCACTACTACTGTGACTATTACAATTCATATTAATTCTACTACAATGCTGCACCCGACACAAATGTTAAACGTGACCGTGGCCCATGACGCCCACGTTTGGCGACGTTGACGAGGGTGACGGCAACAGAGCAGTTGCCGAGAATACCAACGGGGACGACGACGTTTTTATTATTTGACGGATGGCAAAAAAACGAATACGTGGCCCAAACGAGGGCGATTATCACGGTACGCACCCTACACAGCGCGGTACACAGGTTGCCCGCTAAAGCTGAAGATGACGGCTACTGTTGCTATACAAGCTACGTTGCGAATCTGCGTCACTGTAGCCGGCACCGTGGCCATTTTTCTGTCATTCTGTCTATCTACTTATTTACCTATTGGTTGGCAACGAATTTATATTGTCATCCTGTCGTGGCCCATTCGAGGGCTGTTAAGGCTATTGCCAGTACGGGGGGGGGGGACCGTGCTGCACGAGGACCCCCGGGCTGGACGGTTAATGCCCCGGGTGACACCCGGTGGTACCGTCCGGGACGCCTGCTGCCTTGGCTTAATAGGCAAAATGAGTGAGAAGTGGCCACATGAACGCAGACCACCGGTCGAGAGGACCTTCTGGCCCCGTATTTACGGGGAACCCCTGCGCTGGAGTAGGTCAAACTCCCCTTCGGGGGGGCGCGTAATATTCTGGTGTGTAACGCGAAATCGCGAGGTGATCGCGTCTAATCGGTACGGTGGAGTAGTGTGGTACCCCCATTCCGAACCTCGATAGGGGGGAGGGTGGGGGAGCTGCTGGCCTGTCTATTCGGGCTGGCGGGCACTCCCGTCAGAGGCTCGCGCGTATTAAATCGCGGGCGGCGGGTGTGTAAGTATTTCTCTCTTTTAGTATATATACATATGCAGCTGTTCCAGCAGAGCTTTTACCCGTCTTTTCCTTGCAGTGGGACGTCAGCCACACAGCATGCACACAGACAGACACGTGGGCAGCTCTGCTTAGCTACTTTACGAGCTACTGCTAGAGAGATTAACGGCGCACTGCTTCGCTAGAAATTTGACTCAGCTCGGCTGGTGAAATAGTGTCAATCAAATAAAGTGTATAATAAAATGTAAATCAAACATCAGTGATACCTGCAATGGCTTGCGAGCGATAGTGGATAACATAGCACGAGTTGCTCACTTGAAATCAATGCCAAACTAGACCACAGCTGTCCAGAATCTGAGCGAGAGCCGCGTCTAGTTACTCGCATCAATCCTATCCAGCTTTTTGAGAGCGGTCAGTCAGCAATACAGTACAATATATATGCATTTGTTCTACATAATACAAACAGTTATTGAGTCTAATTACTGTATATATATATATATATATATATATGTAAAAAAAATTATATATATACATATTTGCTTGATAGGTATACCTAAGTACACCACCTTTTTTATATCAGGGCTTAAAGCCGCAGCATAAGCAGACATGTGGTGATATCGAGCCCGGTGGCGTGGTGCATTCGTCTGCGCCTCGCGGAGGAGACACATATGTGCGCGGGCTCGAGCCCCACCTTTGCACATTTGTATTTATGGCGATCCGTCTATGAATCAATGCGAAAAGCAGTTCCGTGGACGTTAAATCTTGGCTGAGGGTCAGCCCTCAGCCAGGGTTCCCAAACAGTTTTTATGACAGCATGATCGCAAACTCCCACCGGTGTGATCATCTATTCTAAATCAGCATCTTTCAAAGACAAATCTATTTTTATGTTTATATATATATATATATATATATATATATGTATATGCATCTGCCTATTTTATGCACCGACCTAAATAACATTGTACAATAAGTAAATGCAATATTAAAGAAACAAGTCGCTTTTCAGCGATCTCCAAGGTTGTCGTATGAATTGAGCATTAGAGTAGCATGCCTTATGACAAATGTAATCCATGATCAATGTCCACCGTAACTGCTATTATGGTACTCCCATCATAGCGTCGTTGTCGACAACCCTATTAGGCAACTAACTATATGATATCTAGTTTAACATTTAACACATTTTGTTTTGCTACGTGCGCTACATTGACCTTATAGGCAAACCACTTTGCTTTCTATTTATTATATGGCGGCCACGTGATGTATGATGCGACATATTGCTCTAAGTAAGCTGATTAAGCTGTGCGCCATGCAATAAATGTATACCTGTAAAAGGTACCGATTGGCCCAGTGAAACATTAGTTTTCCTGAGAGAAAACTAATGTTATATTAATTCCATATATATAATAACTCAAATAATAACTCCAAAGATTCCAGAGACTACATAAGCACTATTAGAACTCTGGTATCTTCAGATAGTACGTTTTTTTTTTGTCAAGCGACGACGCAAAGGGCAACAACCGCGTCGGATATTTGCATGAGATATCTATATGACTATGCGACGCCGACGCCCAGATAAATATCGGACGGCGTAGTGCCAGCTGCAACACCACCCATAGCGATAGTTCAAGTAACAAGTATAAATACAACAGCAACAACAGCAACAACAGCAACAACAACAACAACAACAACAACAACAACAACAACAGCAACAACAACAACAACAACAACAACAACAACAACAACAGCAACAACAACAACAACAACAACAACAACAACAACAACAACAACAACAACAACAACAACAACAACAACAACAACAACAACAACAACAACAACAACAACAACAACAACAACAACAACAACAACAACAACAGCAACAGCAACAACAACAACAACAACAACAACGACGGCAACAACAACAAAGCGAAGACCTTGACGATTTCACGTTTTACCAACGATATCTAACGGCAGTCGGCCGGCATTGAGCACCATCTAATATCACGATTCTAGCTTACGGCTGGGACCTTATGGTTGCGCCA
>QVRM01002810.1:140000-271144 GCA_003439945.1 Dermanyssus gallinae
GAATCGTAGCGGGGGGTAAAACGGAGAGGAGAAACTTGCACGACGAAGGAACTGACAGACGGACCGACGGACGAACGTTAGCGGGCAGGCGGGTCAGTGGCGTCAGTTGTCGTCGGTCACCGAATGACCGTCAACAGGCCGTAGACACGCAGACCTGCTCTGCGTCCGTTACCGCCGCCGCCACCATCGCCGCAGCAATCGCCACTGCTGCCGCCGCCGCCGCTGCTGTTGTTCCAGCCACCGGTAGAATAAAGCCGTTGTTGTTTCTGTTGCTGTTGGCTGCATTGTTGTTGCTGCTGTCGTCTAGCGTCGGTTTGGTGTCTGATCTAGGCCGCCCCCCCCCCCCCCCCCCCCCGCTCAAGACTGGACACAAACCGCGGACACCGACCAAACGCCGAATTTCTTCTCTAGGGGTCCAGGAGCCCGGGGCCGACCAAGAAAACCCCGCCTCCGCCACGACCGGGGGGCGGCGGAAGGCGGGTTTGAGGCAAGGTTTACAAGAGCGCTTTGCTAAGTCCTGATGTTGTTGTGCCTGTTGTCGATATTGTTGTTGTTCTGTTGTTGTTGTTGTGTTGCTGTTGCTGCACCACAATGAACGCAGACGACGACGACGACCAACGCAGCATCGCCATACCAATCGACGCTGACGGGCGCCGATACGAATTTCAACGGACGTCAGGTAACAATAACTGCTGCTGAGCACAAATACAGATATCTATTTCTTTCTCTCTCTCTCTCTCTCTATATATATATATATATATATATAAACGATGAATGAGCAGACTGCCCACCGCTATATTACGTCTCGCCAAACACCGCTAACAAATTGGAAGAGTAACAACAACTAGTGCTGCTGCTGCACCGCCACCCAGCAATAACACAACAGGTAAAAATGCACGTACGCAACGTTTATAATATATATATATATATATATATATATATATAATTTTTTATATGACCTTCATCATGTGGGGAAAGTCAGTGAGCAGAAGAATGTGCGTGTCGATTGCGCCAACGCCAAATAAAGTATACAACAATAGTTACAGAGGAAAGCCACCGCGACAACAACAACAACAACAACAACAACAACAACAACGACAACAAATATAACGACAATTACACTAAACGTAGTAACAGTAGTACAACAACCAAAAGGGCAGGTAACATACGAAGATACGGCGATAAAACGCCCGCTCGTTGATTTCGCTTTTCGACATCCGATTTCACTCAAATAAACTGTAGAAGAATTAAAAATACCTCGTACCGACACTTCGAGAGTATACAAGCTTATGCTCAAGATTCTGACGAAACCAAATATAAGAGAACCTAGATAGACATCTAGAGCGTCGAGACCAGCCCAGCCTAGCGTTACATTTGTGAGTTTGAACCGCGGACACGTCTTCCAGGCCCAGAAGATGCGCTGTATGCCGAGTTCCAAGTGTGGGCTTGGTTATTCAAGCTTCGTTCATCGAGCTGTTCTCACTCAGAACGAGCAGATGCATATTTCGTCCGTAAAAAAAGTCCACTGGTGTTGATGTCACGAGTCTCGGCATCAATTCCGATACGACGATGTGGGTATATGCCAATGACTTGCCCTTGATATTGTATGGCCTATGTGTGTAGAGATATAAATATATATATATATATATATATATATATATATATATATATATATATATATATATAATGATAAGTCAAGTCCAAACTTGCATACTTAAAAAAATCGCTTTTATTATGTACACGTTGCGCTGTTCGCTGCTTTGAGTATCGGAGTCACCACGGACCATCTTAGATAGTCGGACTTACCGGCATACTTATATATTAGCCGGGCGGCTTATATATTACCGGAATGGTGTGACCGGCAATTCTGTTGTTATGAGTCACGTCATTCAAGTTTAACGCCGGGGAGATTTCGCCGTAAACTTATTTTTTCGGCAGCTCATAATGATGGCTAAAAGCTTGATTGAATGGTGACTAAGTGCCTAATCAAAATGCACACCCACTAGTGACGTATTATGCAAAAATGCAGAAAAAACTCTTTTGTACGCGGACACGTGCACCCGTCTCGTTCCCTTTCTGACCTTGGTATATTTAACTCGTTAATGGTTATTCCCAAGACCTCAGCGAATACAAATGAAGGCTTAATCATGCATGGCTACTCGACCGTGTATGTTTCTGCGTTTGTATGCTTAAAAGTACAATGAATTTACACATGACGGCCACAAGATCCGAGTAAAGCGTTTCTAAGAAGTCTAAGCGACCTAACACCGATTTGCTATCAAGAGAATTTCGAAGGAGCAGAACGAATTTACCCACATATTGTGTACTGGCACGTTGGCACATTGGCTGTTTAGCATCTCCACGTATAAGTCATTTTTAACAATCAACCTTCGGGTTGGCTTACTAAAGCTCATCCGTCGGAACGCTCATTTTACTTGCTTTTATTTTACTTTACACGGTTTTTGTATGTATATATATATATATATATATATATATATATATATATATATATATATATATATATATATATATATATATATATATATATATACGGTATTCCGTCAAAATTGGCGTGCTTTTCACTTCGAATCCTCGACGCATCAGGAATGTTTTCATCCGGTTGATGGGTAGCAGACAAAAGCCTATTTTCAGTAGAACACGAATACGTGTTAACAATGGCAGGATTGATTATGCGTCATCTTTAGAATATAAGCGAAAAGCAGCTATTGTCCGCGCCAGACGAACTGTTGCCCAGGTGTCAGGCTACGGTCAGTTCAGCGGATCGCCGCCGATTACATGTTTGCAGAAGGAACAAAGCCAGTTTCCTACACAGTAAAAAGGAAGATTTATGACAGAGAGCGCACAGCAACGACTCAAGAACTGATCGGTACAGTCTAACTAGATTTTTTGTTGAAAATCCTTTGACCTTGATTAGAAATAGTGCACCGGATTTAACCTGGAGACCAAGCAACCATGTGCAGGCCAGTTCACGGTTGATACTCTTTCAGTCAGGGTCAGACAGATACTCGTTACGGCCGTGAAAACCAATTGACTTGCTCGATGTCATCTGCTTTTCTCTGCAGCAGGTCGTCTTCGTTTCTTCTCTGACGAGAAAATGTTCACCTTAAATGCCAAAAGCAATCGCGGAAACGACCGATGGATTGCCCACGATTCAGATGGTGTCCTCATTGTGCAAAGAAGCAAATTTCCGGCCAGTGTTTGCGTTCTACGTGGCGGCGTGGTCTAGGGGACTAGTGCGCTAGCCATGGTTGTCATCTACCGGAATATCGCCGGTTCGATCCCTTTTGTTGATCGAAGTTTCTTTGAGCGATGCTCATTGAGAATAGATGATAAACCATACCGCTGAGAGTCAGCGGCCATGCTGCCACCAGAACGGTTGGGGAAACCCTATATATCTTAACATGTCCGGCCCTCGGTGCATTGGAGATATACCTCAGGTTGAGTTCCAAGCCCGCAGGAGACGGAGGATGGTCTAGAATTAAAAAGAACCTCATTAAAAAATGTTTCCAATTCAAGTGTTCGCTTCCTAAGTGTAGCGTCCAGTAACGGAGATACCATACCGATGCACTTTCTTCAGAAAGGCAAAACCACTACAAAAGAAGTTTACTTGCAAGCTTTAAAAACAGTCGTGGAACCGAAAACACATGAAGTCAAACGTCTTTCAGCAAGATGGCGCTCCTGTACCTGCTAGCCGTTTACTGCAAGTGTGGCTATCTGAATATATGAGCTTATTTTAGGATAAAGACGTTTGGTTGCCAAATAACTTTAGTTTTAATCTGTTGGACTACTATGTACTCTTTTGGACGTGACTAAGCAAGAGTCTAACAACTCGCCTCGACCTGCTAACGTAAACTCGTTCATTGGCTCCATCAAACATGTGTTCAACAATTTAGATAGGGACATCTTGACACGGGTCTGTATGCAGTTTGGACCTCGAATTGAAAAAGTGATCAGCGTGAGCGGGGTAATATTGATCAAAAATGTTTGTCGAGAGATTTTATGTAAACTTACGCAAAATAAAAATAATCTAATCATCCGTTATCGTGTTTCTATGAGTTCAAAAAGAGGCTCTACGTCATAAGCCTCTGCAACCACCTCCTGCCTGTGCCTTTCTCGTCCTCTTGCCGTTGTGATCACATTTTTTGTCTGCTTGATATTCGTACGTTTTTTGCTCGGTGTCATTTCGTGTTTTTCCCTACTCTTGTTGTATTGTTTTCTCTATTTTACTACGACCGTACGTACTGCATAGAAGGTTGCAAGTGCAAAACACACTTGGTTATGACGGTTGGATTGCTTTATTGTCGTTGTGATTGCTGTTGTAGTTGTTGTTGTTGTTGATGCTGCTGCTATATGTGTTGGCATTTTGACAAGTCGCTGCAACATATCTAACCCTTATGCCGTTGCTGCAGCTCTGGCATAACGATCGTCATGGAGATGATGATGGCGCACGCTACCGCTTGCGGCGACCGTCGCATCATCGTTGCTTATGATTTTTGTTGTTGTTGTTGTTGTTGTTGTCGTTCTCGTTATTGTGGCTGCTGTTGTTTTCCTTGTCGTTGTTGTTGTTGTTGCTGTTCCTTATCGTTGTCGCCGACGTAGATGTCATCGTTTTTGGTTTTAATGCCGTGTGGATGTCTCGAAACGATTTGAGCAATCCGTCAATGTTGTCGGTTGTCGGCCAGCTTCTACGTCACAGACACGTGTTAGAAGCCCTTCACATGACATCGCTCGTCGCGTGCGTACTGCGTCTCTAACGGCTTTATAAAAGAACAAAGCATGGCGGGCCGGGGGTAGAGGGAAAGCGTGTTGGAAAAGAGAAGCCACAGAGAAGGAACACCAGCCAAAAGTGAGAATCAAAAACAGCGGTAGGAAAGTAAAACTGGCTTTGCTGTTTCGTCGGCATCAGTCTGCTCCACTAATCGAAATTTCAAATATTTACGTGCTAAAGTTTTGGTCATTCTTGCCTAGTGCAAAAACAACTGATTGCCACAATGAGCGTGTTTAGTAATAGCACGTCCTGGAACGTTGTTTCTCTCCATTGTGATAAATCATTACTGATGATCGATGCGCTTTCGATCTTCTTTTGTAAACATTTCCATTGTTAAATTTAATGTGGCTTTTTCTTGTACGCACTTTGTCCAACAACGTGAATGTTCCTACCTACAAGGTTTTGGGCAGCAAACAAATAGTGTTAGTGCAAATGTGCAAGGTTTGGCTAAAATTGTTGAAGTTCAGTATTATTGGCCCTAATCGATTAATACTATGGATGCAAAGATTACTCACATGAGGGAGCAAGTGGGAACTAGTAAAACATAAAGACGTTCCTGACGACGAATTACGGGACTGTCTGGGATCTTTCTTGAACTTGTTATAGTTGTAGGTCATGAATAACTTGCTTTGTTTAAGAAAATCGAGATGAATATCCCATTAAGAACGCGACAACTTCTTAGCTTTTGTTTTATATCCCGCTGGGATTACGTGTGTTTGTAATGGTCTTTCCGTAGACGCGAATATTTTTCTACTTTTCATAGGAGACTCTGTATTATTACAGGATGCCACAATATTAAATAGCGGGGCTTAAAGGTAGGGTGCATGCGACTAGTGATATATTTTTTACTAGTAAGTGTCCCTCATTTACAACGCATCAGCGCAACGTCCTAACTTCAAGAGTTCTAGATCAGTAAGCGTTGGATGCTTTTACATTTCCAGGTATAGAACGTCTGCCTCCAGCAAGAGTAACGAAGCTCCTCCGAACTTTAGCTTATCGTCTAAGCTAAAAACTAAACCAACAAACGTTTCAGACCATTTTCAAACGGTATCGACAGCGTTCCGTAAACCGCATCAATATAGGCTACGCCTATTGTCTGTTTCCAGATTTCTTACACAATATTCAAATTATGTATTTTTTTACAAATAAGTCTAGGTTTTTTTCCGGAACAGCAATAACTTTAGTAGCCAGAACGAGTATCGTTGTCATCCTCGTTTATCCTATTAAAAAACAACCGCTTCTCTCATGCTCGCATTGCCTACAGGCTTGTAAAGAATCCATGCAGAAACACCTATATATATATATATATATATATATATATATATATATATATATATATACATATACATAGACATTCTAACAACGTGTCCTATAAGAAAACTTATTATTATTATTATTGTTATTATCATTATTTAATTAGATATTGTGATTTCAATGCTACTGCTGTTGGCATACAGACTGAGCGTTCATTTGCATGCCTCATCAGTCTGTTTGTATGTTAATCCAACGGGGCTGACGTCGTCGTCGTTCGTATGAGAAGAAGATGGGGAAACAAAGGCCCGCAAAAAGGGCATTCCACAACCCGTTGTCGGTCTGAGCAGCGGCAGCAACAGTCGGTCGCACGACTGCTCGTCATTGCTGCAAGAAAACGCGGGAAGCGAGCGGGAAGCTGAGAAAGCGCAAGGGCAGCGCTTTCTCGATTCCTATTCCGCCGAAATAGCGTGCAGATGAAACCGCCAGGAATGCTCTGTTTTCGGTTATATTGTTGCTGTTGTTATTGTCGTCGCCGTCGTCGTCGTTGTTGTTATTGTTGTTGTTGTTCACAATGAGGATGCTGGTAATAAAACTTAGATAAGTTATGTTGTTGTCGTTGTTGTTGTTGTTGTTGTGGTTATTGTTGTTGACAACACGGCCCTATCGAGCGAAAAATGGCGGAGATGCGAAGCACTGCGCAACTGAACTGCTGGAGTGTCGAAAAAGTTAACGGTGCTCTGTGACCACCCCCGTACGATGACGTCGAGTTGATGATCACCTTGTCATGGTGTGTATATGTGTTGGTGACTCGTAGCCAGAGTGCTAACCAGGGGATGGGGTCCGAAATTCGATATAGGCCTCAGATTGTGGACTCCATACATACGTTTCTCTCCGCATGTAACGGAGCAAGCAAAAATACACTAAGGACAGCAAGCAGCAGGGCATACAGGTGTTTGACCCAGTTGAACAGTATCAACACGAAACACATGGGGTCTACCCTACGTCGACCGTGGCACCACCCAGTCAAGATTCCATAAAGTATGAGTGCATCATGACTAGGGTGCGAATTTTTCAACGTTTTTCCAATCTTTAGGCTGCGGTTGGGTCCTGCAACTGAAAAATGTCTGCTGTGCGTAATTGCAGCGCGGTGCAGAATTTCTGCAGGTTCCTCCCCCTTGCCATTCAAAACGTACAAAGTGCGGTCGTAAGTGTTCTGAATTTTGCAAAAATGCCTAAAAAGAGAATATATATATATAGTGGGCCTTGAAAGTTCCATCCTTGCTAAATCTGTAAATACGTTATTGAGATGTAAACATAAATATGTTTTGCACTAAAAAAGATCGTACAAAGAGCACTGCTTACACGAGCGAAGTTGTGAGCAACTATATGCTTTAAAAATGTTGCGACATCATCACACAGAAGGCTTTCACGACTACTACTACTACTACTACAAGAGCTCGTTTAAACGATTCTCTTCTACGGCTTGTATCTTTCGGAACAATGCTTAGTGTACTACAGATGAGTGTATATCTCCCATACACGTTTGTTTTATGCCATTGCATCTAAAAAGCATTATATATATATATATATATATATATATATATATATATATATATATATATATATATATATATATATATATATATATATATATACAAGGGCTGAGTCATGGAGTGCCTCAAACACGGCTTTGTCGTGGCTCAAAGGGGCAACTCACGTTGTCACCGCCACGTTTAACACTATCACTGTCAACCTTCGACTATCACTGTTGCAATTAACCGAAGATCGATAACTAATGAATAGATGGGCACCAAGATACATGCGTCTATGTATATACATCTGCAGATCCACTTATCTGTACCTACATATAGACATATATACTTGAATGCATGCATACATACATGCGTAGATATCAATTTGCCGGGACGTCACGCAGCCAATATTCTCATAGACGCTCCACCTCCTTCTTCTACTTGGATGCACCGCAGCGGGGTCTACTGAATGGCAGAAGCTCGTGTAGACGCGGCTGGGCCCGCGTCGCGCTGTGTTAATTGCCGCAGTGAGCCAAAGCAACGCGCACAGAACGCACTGTGATCTGTATGAATATATTAATTCTGCTGCAACGCGCTCCCGTAAAGCTACCGTCACAGTTTTGGGCCCTATCTAGCTGCCTTGTGAACACTTTTCATACGGCGAAGGACGTTGGGACGCGACTGTGACACGTTCAGGCCTACACAATATACATGTGTATGTCTACATGTGAGATTGGTATCAGCTGTCAGCGCCTCGACTGGCTTACGCAATTACTCAGTGCAGTTACAATACAGCAAATTTTGCATATGACGGAGGAGACGCACAAATCGGGATTCGGCTCATTCAACCAGAGCAGCTATAATTCATAGCAGAA
This sequence comes from Dermanyssus gallinae, assembly GCA_003439945.1. Classification (NCBI taxonomy): domain Eukaryota; kingdom Metazoa; phylum Arthropoda; class Arachnida; order Mesostigmata; family Dermanyssidae; genus Dermanyssus; species Dermanyssus gallinae. The sequence goes on from QVRM01002810.1 coordinate 148,451, forward strand.
CAAGCAAAACGCCAGCCTGATGGTGGTCTCGAAACCCTTTGATGGAACATAAACACATTTACCTTTTAGCTCGGGTGTTAATGGTTATAAATATAATCAACCAGTAAATCGGCACACCTTAGGAAACCTCAGCATCAAACGGGTATGTGTCGCGCCGGAAACGAAGCTACGACTTCCAGTGCCAAAGGCGCCGGCTATTTCCATCATTCCATTCCCTTGACAACGTTTGAGCTCATTTTCAATCAATAGTTTGGTTCAGTTGTATAAAGTCTTTTAAAGATGGTAATAATAGAGTAACATAGTAGAAAACAGATAGCCTTCTAAAACATGGTAGGACGCCTTGTGGTATAAATGCAAAGTTGCATAGCGAGGCAGATTAAATTTAAGAGGAGAATGTTTCTTAGACAACCGCAACAAGAAATTTATTGAAACTGTTGAGTTAAAAGGAATGGCAATTATGTTTTAGCGGCTGAACGGAAATACTTACTGAATTTAGACATAAAAGGAATTTGCAGACGACGTTGCTTTATTAAGTTTTTAACCCTGGATTTATGCTACAATTAGTTCAAGCGTGGTGGTCGTAAATATTAGACTAAAATGTCGTTCATAACAACCACATTTCACGTGATTATAAGTACAAAAATTGAGTTTAGATTATTTGTTGTTGATGTTCATTCACCTTTATTGGTAGATTTACTTGTTGTTAGATTGGCGAATGTTTGCTCTTATGCCCACACAAAACGAAATATATTGCAATTGCCGGAGATTTTAACTGTGACCTCTCGAAGCAAAATGAACGAAGCGCATTATTTATGAAAGGAGTTAAAAGCCTAGGACTACAGATTGAAAACAATATGCAGGAAATTACGTATACAGTTTAGATTATAGATCAGTAATCGTCGGCAGGATAGAAAGGGGAATAGCTGATTACACGACCGCCGGGAGTCGCGCGTTTAAGTCACAATGAGATGCACCCATTCAAAGCGGCATTTTTAAATGTACACATTCGACTTAAGACTTATATAAATTTAGAAAAGTAACAAAAAACAGTTACCATATATTCTAATTTCTGTTATGGCTAAGCAGCAGCGGGGATACATCCGTGGAATCCGAGCTAGAATAGCCTTAAGGATACTATATATATATATATATATATATATATATATATATATATATATATATATATATATATATATATATATACGGTCATAAAATAGTTGTCAAAATTACCTTGAAAAATTGACTTGTACAAATATGTTTGAGCCTGATAATTTTGAAAGCTCAATCTCACATTAAGAGGTAATCATGAAATTGGAGCCGAGAAAGTCCGAGATCGCATTTCTATTTTCGAAGACTAATATCCAAGGGAATTTAATGATTAAGATAATTTCTATTCTTAAAGGTATCTATGGCAATCTCTAAAATAGACATAATAATCGTGTAACTTAACGAATCTAATTTTGCGGTGCCGGAAAAAATAGCAATATATAAAACAAAATATATATAACATCTGTCAGACATAACGAGTCCTATGTAAGTCCAGTACGAAAACACAATGGCAGTGTAAGCATGTGGTCCTATCGTATCGCAGGCTTATTAGACGTGCTTGTTACCGTCTAAAAAAAACGCATCTTGCTAATGTACTCTGTATGTGCGATGTATGTATCTGGTTCACTTCTAGACATCGGAAAGTTAGAGAGCATCACTAACGTCCGTGTTAGTCGCAGAGTGAAGTCTAGTGATTAAACCCGATGCCGCGATGTGCAAAGCATACAATGGTATTAATGGCCAGCTTAGTGACCCGTCATTGCTGGTATTATTGATATATTCATGATATTTGTATCTGTATTTTTACTAGTAATGTAGTATCAAAGTTCAGATCCCCAAGAGAGTCGCGCGTACGATCTGCACGGGTTTGTGTCAATTGTTTATATATACATATATACATATATATATATATATATATATATATATATATATATATATATATAATATTTTCCTGGCCATTGGTCAGGAAAATAGATTAGCCACAATATACAATGACGCAAGAGCTGTAGTGGCAATAGCTCGAAGATGATCCTGTGCCAAAAATAAAATGATTTTCCTTAGCCCCGGTGCGCGCGCGATTGGCATGACCCGAGACGTCCGCCAACGGTGTAGACACGTGTAGGTGTGCGGTCACGTCATTATCACACAAAATGGTGACTGCGGCGGCGACGACGAGGACAACAACAACAACAACAACAACAACAACAACAACAACAACAACAACAACAACAACAACAACAACAACAACAACAACAACAACAACAACAACAACAACAACAACAACAACAACAACAACAACAACAACAACAACAACAACAACAACAACAACAACAACAACAACAACAACAACAACAACAACAACAACAACAACAACAACAACAACAACAACAACAACAACAACAACGACGACGACGACGACGACGACGTCAACAGCAGCGACAATAACAACAATAGCAAGACAACAACAAGAACAGCAATTATGATACTACCCCTACGATTGGGAGCCCAATCGAATCGTTGCAAAACTTCTCTGGTAGAAGCAACAGCACAGTTCGACGACCACTGCATACTCCGCAGGGTCCACGTTGTATTTGCTGACCACGAGCGTCTTCAGTACGTGCACCGTCCCATACAGCCCAATCGAATTCATTCAGCAGCCGCTGGTGCACTAACTGCCGGACTGTTCATTTGAGCACGCAAAGACAACAAAAAAAAAAAGAAAGACGACCACGACGAACACCATCGACAGTATCACAAAGTGAAAAACCAGACCACAGTAGTAATGCCAGCGACAAAGCAGCAACATTCCGCTACTTCATACATTCAGTCATCCGAAAACCAACGCCGCTAGACGCCCGATAACTGACTGGATAGCTTACACTGGGGTACATTTGTCAGCGCATGTTCTTCGATCGATTTTCGTATCTTTTGAGCAGGTCGGCTTTACACCCCGCATATATATATATATATATGTGTGTGTGTGTGTGTGTGTGACGAAGGCTGAACTGTCGAAACGCACATCGATTACATGCCCTGTTTACGCGTAATGTGGTCTAATGGCCTTGTTCTTTGTCGTTCAGCACACAATACAAGTTAATGATGAATCGAACAATCAAATACTTGGCCAAATACAAATATACCACATACGAAATACCGCCACTATACGTACAACATACTCTATTCTGGTCAATATATATATATATATATATATATATATATGTATATTGTTTTTTTATTGACCAGCTCGTTTTGAAGTAATCTTGTCGACGGTGCACCTCTCCTTAGTGCAAATACAATATATATATATATATATATATATATATATATATATATATATATATATTAGAATAAATAAATAGAAAGGTTTACGAAAGAATGATCAGTTGGGCAATAAATAACACGACGTGTAACTTTCTGTTTCGCTTTGATCAAATCTTCTATCTAGTTCTACCGGACACTTTAAAAAGTTATTACGTATAAACGTCTAGGAGAATCCAGATCGCTTAGGATTACCGTTCGAGAACAAGTACAATGGCAACGTCATCATACACATCATTCTAAATAGATTAGAATGGGATATGACGTATTACCGAGACTTGAGGAAGATAACCGTTATATATATATATATATATACATATATGTATATATCACATTTGCATATCCTGGGAGTGATCACTCTTGGTGTGTGTTGCGTCGGTAAAAAACCTGCGACTTCTAGAGTCAGTCAGCCGCTGGCCATCTCTTGTACGCTGTCGACGTACCTACACAGATACATATAATCAACGCTCTTTAATATGTGAGCCTGGTCAGCCCATTTTGTCGCGGGGTTTTTCTCTCGTTTCTTCTACCTCGAACGTTCTTGATGGTGCGATTTTTATTAGCGGCGTGTACTGCTGCCTCTACTTGTGCGAACCTTGAATTTGTTCATTTTTGCTGTTCCCATTATTACCGACGAAAACGTTGTACTGTTGCTAATGTTGTCGGTAGTGCTGCCGCTGTGTTTCGCTCCTCGGTCCGTGCATTGTTTTGGCAAGCTGTAACGCGTGTAGGGGTTGTCACGCTGTCACAGAAAGCAACGCATTGGTGGCATTGTCACATGTCTCAGTCAGCGGAAGGCTAACGAAAACATTTGACACTGCGACCGACATTCACAGCTGGGCCGACAAAATCGCTCGATATCAATCCTTCAGGGCGAAAGTGAATACATCCGAAATAATCACAACGGCATCAACCATAACACTTCACTAGAATAAGGATAACAGGGAGTGATGGGCGGCTCCCGCCTCATTTGGTAATCAACACTGCTGTTGCGGCAGCACTCCAAACTGCCGCCGGGCTACCGTGCATTCAGGACCACCTTCTCCATCCACTGCGGATTACTCCGCGAAGACCCCGGCAGCCCGCGGGACGTTTCATCCCTGATCTGGAATGAAACAGTCACGGACACTCTAACGCCCTCTAGGGTCGGGCACTGTGCCACTCATCGCAGAGGCATCAAGTTGATCTAGTTGATTGGCTTGTGCGGTGCAAAGCAAGTATTTACCGCGTTTACCCCCCTGCATTTGAGACCCAACAAACACCAGGCCTATGAATATCACAGCCCCCCGACATAGTCGGTTTCTGCGTGACCCATACGACGGGTAACCCCTCTCCAGATACAGCGTCTTGCCGTCGACAGACCCCTAACGCAGCAGCACAGCAGCAGTTCCAGGAACAGTGGGCCAAGCTAACGAAACAATTGCATGAAGGCTACGAAATGAACTCAGACTACTCCAAACGACACTAAACAAAGACAAACATGGCAACAACACCGACGACAATAACAACGATGATGGCTGATATTTACTTAACGTAATCAAAGCGATAAAAAAAACATCTTCGTCAACAAAAGCTACAACACTATTAGCGTTTACAACAACAACAACAACAATAACAGCAATAACAAGAATAGCAATGATGACGAAGATGACAGGCAGTAATAATTGTCGTTACGGCAACAGCATGAGCATTCCTACGGAATGGCCGGAACAAAGACATCCCTGCCCCGCCCTGTTAAACTGTCGGAGGCAATTGCTTTAGCTTCTTTTCTTTAGCCAATATACAACTATGTGTGTAAGCATGTTGCCAGCTGATCAGTCCAATATCTGGCGTGAGCTGAGAACATTTAGTCGTGTCTTGTTATTATTATTATTATGATTGTTATCATGGCCATGCACTCATCCATGAAATAGATGGAACAGCACATACGTGTACACGACACAAGGACGCCAAGGAATAGCCGATAAGTGTTGCCTGAGGGAGTGTTTGTTTATACTGTCAGCAAAATTGCCATTGTTGCATAAGAAATGCAAACAACGGCAGCTTGACAGCCGCCTCAGCTGTCGATGGAATATACAGTACATTCCACCAAGGAAAGGGCATAGGGGGGACAGAGTAGTAGAACCCCAGTGGTTAAGCGTGTTTTCCTTGCCAATAGCATTTCAGTTAGCCTTCGAGTCGAAACGTGCTACCAGTGGGATGCAATTTATCAACCAACAAAGTATAAGCAATAAATAATATTTCGTGAATATATATATATATATAAATATATGTATATATATAGATATAGAGATATATATATAGATAGATAATATATATATCTATGATATCTATATAACTATATATGTAGATATATAGATATAGATATAATATGTATATATATATATGCATATAGTATATATATATATATATATATATATATAAATATATATGTATATATATATATATATAAATATGTATATATATATATGCATATATATATATATATATAAATATATATGTATATATTATATATATATATATATATATATATATATATATAATTTAATCCAACCAGTATAATGTATGCATTTCGGTTAATCCGACTAATAGCTAAGCGCTAAAGCTACAATGCATATCTCTCCCACAAAACGACATCAACCGACCACGTTTTCATCTTAAAGCGTAGCTCGTTCAGCGGACTATGACACGTCCAATGCAATCTTTGAATACCATCAAATGATCTTGTGCCCAACGGAAACGAGTAAGGTAAAGAAGTAATGAGAACAAACGCTCAAAGGCAGACTACGAAATGGATACAACTAAATCAAACTCTTTTGTATATATATATATATATATATATATGTGCGAGCACTGTGGCATCCGTTGCAAAACAAACATTTTTGTATATATATATATATATATGTGTGCGCGAGCACTGTGACATCCGTTGAAAAACAAACAGACAACCTCAAATAAGCAGATGTATAATTGAAAAACAAATTTGATACAATTGTTTTTTATTATTTAGCATTGAGTTATACAAACTATTATGTACTCCAACAGTAATTGTTACTAGACTACAATTACCTGCCAGTGCCACTGACTAAAAAGACCAGAATGCTTGTGCGGGAACTGGTAGCCGCATTTTCGTCTTCGTAGAAGTAGTAGTCGTATCAGTTGCGGTAACAAGCGTAGGCTTTGTCGCCGGTGGGGGCATACGAGTTATCGAATGGTGCAGGACAGGCCTTATTGTTATATGACTGCGCCCTCATAAACAGATCACCCCCCCACGCCACCTTTTTGCCCAAATCGGCACCGACACGCCCACTGTATTCGATCCAATCGGAGCGAACACCAATCGGCCAATTAGCGTCTCTGGAAATGAATTTCTGGCCAATCTTAATCAGGACCGAAATTCGTTGAACGATTGACGTTTTGAACTCGATTATGGACCAGCGTACGATTACCGCTGGTGTCGGTGCGTATCGAAGTCTATATTACTACCTGACCTACTAGTAAAAATAGTGCAAATTTGATCATTTGACAACTTATTGAAACTGTAGGAATGCACTTTTGGTGGCGTACGAAAATCAGAAACGCACGATCTATTCTCAGCGTTCATTTATCGTATTTAAAAGCATCGACCACAGCATAATCGACTGGCCGTTCTTTGTCTGCGTATCTAACAATCTGACGACGGGTCCACCCAGGCCGCTACCCAGCTGTATCGGGATTTAGTAGGTACGGAATAAAATTCTAGTAAGCGATAACCTTGAGGCCAAAATTGTGTCTCTCAGAGCCAATCGGAATGCTTTGTTGGGGTTGTTGTTGCTCTGCTGTTTTGTTGGTTTTTTGTTGTTGCAATTTCTTGTCTTCATTGCAGTTGGTTTTGCTCCTGTCTCACTGTACGTTGCTGTCATTTTATTTTATTGTTTTTGGCATCGTCTTAATCGTCGCCCTGTTCGTGCTTGCTTTGACTTGCTAGTGTTGTTTTAGTTGTTGTTGGTATTGTTGTTGTTGCTGCTGCTGAAATTATCGCTCCAGTTGCACGTTTTGTTGTTGCTGTTGTTGTTGTGCGAATCATGCTAGCAGTAGGTACATGTATGATGCACGACAAAGTCGCTAACCAAATATATGCGAGCAATGTGATTGTGACGTATACGTTGCTAGCCGTGATGTTGTTGTCGTTGTTGTTTCAAACGAGAACAACCTGCACCGTAACGGTTGTGTTCAGTGTCCGACAGAAGAAAAAACAAGGCGTGTACATACGCGCTTATGCATTGCGAATGCGTCCCGTCTGGCCCTGGCCTTGCGAACCACTCGAATGACCAATTGGTTCCAGGCTTCTCTCGATTATTATTACTATTACTACTACAACTAGCGAACGTACCACTAATGAAACACTGCAGCCTGCGTCGGTTGCTGCAGCTCCCCCAATTACCACTACTTCCATCATTGCTCTTCGGCTGTTACGGCAACTGACTACAGCAGCGACAACGCGATGAGCAAATTCGACAAACGCCTAAAGTGTCTGAAGTCCATAATCCACTCGCATTCAAATCGAAGAGGGAGGCGGCAGTTGGCCGCTCGTTTAGGTGTATAGCTTTAATGGGGCAGCTTCTGCGACAACAACTACAGCAACAGTAAAGTCTACAACAAGAGCAACAGCAATAACGACAAAAACGACAGCAGCAATAACAACAAGATCAATAATAACGACAACATCAACACAACAACAGCAAGAATAACAGAAGCAACGACTGCGACTGCAAGAAAAAAGGTCGCAGAAGGGCTGAACGGATCAACAGCTGGCTAGCCGTTTAGAATTCCCCATCGAACGGTTGTTCTAGCCACACAGCCAATGAGAGAAGGCAGCCACCGCGCTTAGGGACGAGGGGAGTCAGCGAGCAGACAGCATCATCATCATCCATACGACGAACGACCGTTAGAGTGAGAGAAAGTGAAAGCAAGAAAACAAAAAAAATGAAGGGGAAGGAACAGGCGATGGCCATGGCGGCCAAGTACACGGACAAACCGTTCGCCGACCGTTGTTGTTATGTTGTTGTTGGGGTCGTCGTTAACACTATGGGCGATATAGCAGCGACTGATGATAGACATCCAGTCTGTATGTCTGTCTGTCTATTCGTCTGCAGATCCGTCCGGTAACCGTTAGCTGCCTGTCCGCCAGACAGCCAACTGGAAATAACGGACATTTGGACGAGGAGGCAACAACAACAAGAACAGCATTATGATGATGATGATGATCATGACGATGACGACGACGACGACGAAGCCGATTGTAGCGCCCCCTGCGGGCCGGAATTTGCTCTTGAGGGTGAGTTAGTGAGTGAGCGGTTGACTTGAACGGCTCCTCTACTTGTGTGACTGTGGTGGTGGGGGCGGCGGTTGCCGGCCGGCGTTCCGGCGACCCCCGAGCCAGCGAACATTCTGCCCGACCGGCCCACCGTTACCCCTCAGACAGACGTCATGCCTTCAAAGCCCCCCGCTTTCCGATTCATCCATCCATTCGTATGGGGAAGGGGAGACAAGAGAGAGAATAGGGAGAAATACATGTGAGAGCAAGATATATATATATATATCTCGTCGAATAGCCGAACCGCTGGCACTTTAGTTTACACGCAGCCTTGAAGATAGTAAGGTGGCCTACCTCACTCCCTCCCTGCTTCGCGAGTCAATTGTGACACCACTGTTTAAGAAAGGATCGAGAAATCTTCCGCAAAACTGCCGTCCTATTGCGCAAGAGCCAATAATATAGAAGAAAACAAATATTGTCGTTTTTAGGCGCTAGAGTCGTTAAATCGATCGATGCAACCGCCGCACAGATCAATTGCTACACAGCTTGTCGAACTTACTCATGTTTGGGCCCGGGCACGAAACAGAAACGTTTCCCTTTCACGCAGTCTACTTCGATTTCCCGTACGCGTTCGATCGGGTTGATCACGGAATTTTACTAACAGAAGTTGGAAGGTTTGGGATTGGCCCCCGTACTTGCTGAACTGCTGCCGTTCATATCTAGCCGACCGAAATTTGTGGTCACCGTTGGGGCCGACTCGTCTCAACAAGTACCGCGTCAGTCCGGAGTTTGCAAGGCTCTCGTCAAGTCTTAGTGCTGTACACAATATTTATACTTCATTTAGGTATGCTGATGATTTCAAAATATATTTGGAGATTCACAACAAGATTGCCAGGGTAGAGACCCTAAAAGCTATGTGTCTGCATTGTGCCTGTAAGACATTTTCTAAGACGAGTTTTATTATACGTGAGATCAAGTTTATACCAAGCTATATCCTGCTTCTGACGTACCAAAATTGACGAATTATGTTTTTCTGCACTGCAACAAACAGGCGGTTTTAGAATTTTAAAATATGTTCGTTTTGGCCGCCCCCATGGTCGTTTCCACCGCCCCCATAGTCGTTTCCGCCGCCCCTATAGTCGTTTCCGCCGGCCCCATAGTTGTTTCCGCCGCCCCCATTGTCGTCTCAGCCACCCCCAGGCTGTCGTCAGCCGCCCCCAGGTTGTCGTCAGCCGCCCCCAGGTTGTCGTCAGCCGCCCCCAGGTCGTCTCGACCTCCCCCATGGTCGTCTCGGCCGCCCCCATGGTCGTCTTGGCCGCCCCCATAGTCGTCTCCGCCGTTCCCTATGATAGCCTCCGTTGCCCCCATGGTCGTCTCGGCCGCTTCATAGTCGTCTCCGCCTCCCATGATCGCCTCTGCCGCCCCATAACCACAAACGACAACGGTCACATCCTACGCTGTTGCAGGTGCTACCGTTTCAATTACCACTACTACTACTAGGAAGAAGAAGAAGAAAAATATAACTTCAGCTATGACTTTTTCATCTCTTTTTCTTCTTCTGCTGCTGTTGCTGCCGCCGCCGCCTCGTGTTCTACTACAACATCTTCTACCATCATGAATTCTACTGCTTTTGAGAGGAACAGTTTCTGTTTGATAATGGAATGTACATGTGTTACGACCATTTTTATCAGAACGATTTTCGTTTTCAGTGGTCTGTCTGTCGGGTCGTCTATTTGTCTGTCTGCCCATGCGGTCTGCTTGTCTGTCCGTCCGGTCGTCTGCTTGTCCGTCCGTCCGGTCGTCTGCTTGTCTGCCCGTCCGGTCGTCTGCTTGTCTGTCCGTCCGGTCGTCTGCTTGTCTGTCCGTCCGGTCGTCTGCTTGTCTGCCCGTCCGGTCGTCTGCTTGTCTGTCGGTTCGGGCGTCTGTTTGCCTGTCTCTTTTGTCGTCTGTCTGTCCGGTCGTCAGTTTGTTTGTCTGTCCAGTCGTCTGTTTGTTTGTCTGTCTGTCCGGTCGTCTGTTTGTCAGTCTGTCCGGTCGTCTGTTTGTCAGCCTGTCCTGTATTCTGTTTATCTGTCTGTCCTGTCTTCTGTATGTATGTATGTATGTCCCGTCGTCTGTTTGTCTGTATGTCCTACCTTCTGTTTGCCTGCCTGTCCTGTCTTCTGTTGGTCTGTCTGTCCTATCGTCTGTTTGTCTGTCCGGTCCTGTCTTCTGTTTGTCTGCCAGTCCTCTATTATATTTGTCCTGTTTGTCTGTCTGTCCTATCGTCTGTTTGTCTGTACGGTCCTGTCTTCTGTTTGTCTGCCAGTCCTCTATTATATTTGTCCTGTTTGTCTGTCTGTCCTGTCGTCTGTTTGTCTGTACGGTCCTGTCTTCTGTTTGACTGCCAGTCCTCTATTATATTTGTCCTGTTTGTCTGTCTGTCCTGTCGTCTGTTTGTCTGTCTGTCCTGTCGTTTGTTTGTCTGTCTGTCCTGTCGTCTGTTTGTCTGTCTGTGCCGTCATCTGTTTGTCCAGTCATGTGTGGTCCCAGCTATGGCGGCTGTGCTTCAAGTGTTTGCACAGCAGCGGCTCTGCAAAAGCTGTTGCAAGCAAGCAATTCGCCTACTACAACAATTCCTTACGACTACGGCTATTAATTCATACGGGTGTTAATTACTACGGCTATTAATTAATACTGCTACTGCTGCTGCTGCCACTGTACTACTAGAACGGGAACGAATATGGTGGATGAACACACGGCTGTTATCACGGGCCGCAGCGGGAATGGCCAAAGTCTAAAGTGGCCAGCAAAACACCTCAAGTCAATATGGTGGCGGTGGTAGCTAGTCAACCAGCACGAGCAGCAACAACAACAACAATAGCGACAACAATGATGATGTCGAAAACGGCCTGTCAGTCATAATAACAACGATAGCTAGCAATCTAATGAATGGGGTTGGCCAGTTAGCGGACCGCGGGTCATTACAGTGACTTCTGCTGCTACCACTACTACTAATTGCGGCGCTATAACAACAGGAACAACAACAACAGCAATAGCGCCAACAACAAAGAACATAGAAAACGGTTAGAAAGTCCTTCAATAAGTCGTAAGCACCCATGCATGGACGGGTTTATTATCGGCTTGGTATGTCGTCACAGTAGTTACATCAGGGGGCGCTTAGAGTGACCTCCGTAAGCGAACACGTAGAGATATCTAGAGAGAAAGTCCTCCGTCCCCCGTGCAAATCACGCCGCCATCTTATGTATACGTACACCCAAATGCGCAATCGTTTTCCACTCTTCCACCATCATCATCCGGACTGCAACAGCAGCATCAGTGTGACTGTAAGTTGTTGATCGATATTTGTTCATGCACTGCACAACTAAGTAACAAAGTGTCGTTTTCTACCTGAAATATCAATGCATCCTCTCTCTCTCTCTTCTGCTCGATCTCTGCTTTTGTTAACGAGTCTACCCACTGTTCATTCAGAAGAAGCACAGAGCGAAATGTTGGTCGTTGATGCAATCATGTACGCGGATCATTTCGTTTTACCTAGCTTTGCACCGCTGTTGTCACCTTCAGCAAGCATTAACAACACTCACATTTCGGAGGTTCGTGGTTGCTTGGCGGCTATGAGCAGATAAGCTGTATTTCAGCGACGTCCCGCTGTGAGCTTTGCAAACAGATTCACACATTTAGGAATGGCCGTGTCAACAGCCGGCAAAACATTTTGCCATCATGTCAAGAAGGAGGGTCGTGAAGCATCACTTCGATGAAGGAGCAAGAAATGCTATGACTTCGATGGCTGCAATCGAAAAACCACGTTTGTTTTCGACGTTGGATACTGCTATCACCCTGTTAAATAGTCCTAACAGCATCACATGGAATAGAACTAATTCAGAAAAAAAAACTTACAACAGGAAACGTGCAAGTATTAGGACATGTTAAGGCAGCATTTCTAAAGCAAAAGCAATGGGCTTACATTCTTAGGTGAATGCAAAGATAAAACGGCAGACATACCTAGATGAAGGCTTCTTCTATTCGGGGGCCATGGTCTCTTCAAATGAATGCAAAGGTGTGGTTCCACGACAAATCGACGATTTGTCGTGCGTGAATTTTAATATGCAGTGTGTCAAACAAATGCCGTTCACGCGCCATATGAAACATGCATTTGCAGAATTAGTAATGAGCAATGCAAAGTATATGTCGCTCAGCAATGCTTTAATTCTACATCACTGACTCGGTTCATAAATCATATAGTCGAATCATATATATATATATATATATATATATATAGTCGAATCATATATATATATATAGTCGAATCATATATATATATATATGATTGATTGATTGATTGATTGATTTATTCGCTTGATAGATGTGTGTACACATATCACCCTTTTATATCAGGGGCGCATAACGCTGCAGCTATATATATTATATTATATATATTACCCAATATGTTGTGTAAATAAATGGGATCATAATAAATTAACTTCCCATGTTTGTTAGAGTTGCTGGTGTTGCTGCTGTCTGCTAATACTGTTGTTTGTTTTGTTGCTTTTGCTCTCGTTGGAGTTTTTGTTTTTGTCAACCTTGACATTTAGCCACCTTGTGTCAGTCGTGGGTGTATTAACATGCCACGCACAGATTGATGGGGCACGATTGATTGTGACCTACCACTTCTTTGGCCGTCACTTCGTACGGTGTTTTTTGTGGCTGTCGTTGGGACAGCGCGGTGGTAATCACTTCAGTTAACACACACACATACGTAAGACTAACTAAGAAAGAGAGAGGGAGAGGAAAAGAGGGGAGAGCGAGAAGTAAATTCGAAATAACCAGTAAAAGCATTGGCGTCCAATTTTCCGATGTTTGCTTTGCCAATTGAATAATGCCCACAATGACGGCGGGCCGTGGATTATATTCTTGCACGGTAACGTGTCCAGCGTGATCATCGTTATATTCGTTGTCGTCGGCGTCAGTACAACGCCATCCATGATCATGCTATGATGCCTGGCTAGGATGACGCCGACGTAGATATCTAGACGGCGGACGGACAGATAGACCCCGGTGGCTGCATGAACAGCTGCTGATGCTGCTGCTGCTGCTGTTGGCTTTAACCTGCGGGACCTTTAATTGAAATCTTAACCGCTGCTAGCTGGCAATTGATCGTATGAAGCAAACTATATACATATTGGCGTCTATCTTCTCATCTCGCTGCATGTATATATATATATATATATTTATAGCGTATCGGTTGCTTCTGCATCGACTCTTTTGCATGTGTGTGTTGCTACTCATAACGCCGGGGTCATGATAGACGTAGTTATGCACTAATAGAAAGAAAAAAACTCACGGAATTAGACGTCAAAAGCCTTGTTGTTTCGCAACAAAAAGAAGCAGTAAGCAAAGTGAGCAAAAATCCAAATTAGAAATGCAATACAGAGTGAATTTCGTAAATATATTTAGAATACACTCTGGCTTATCAGAAAATCGCCGCCGGTTTCAATGCGGATCTGTTAGCGAACGGATTGGTTGAAGTAGGACCTGCACCTAAAAGTGTAGTTAGTTCACCCTTGTGTAGTGAGTTCATTGCATATCTCTGTAACCCTATATATATATATATATATATATATATTCGGGAGTAACTATGACTCTCTTGCCAGCGTTGATGCCTGCGGCGCGTGAGTTATGCGTGCTGCGGGTGCCTTCACGCGCCAATAGAAAGTTAGCCAGATGTGTAAACTCCCGATAGTAACATTCCCGAGGTCCCTTTTGCGAACATGGGACGCAAGGCGTACGATATAGATTATGCGGCAACGAATACTTATTGTCATATTTTCGTGGCTTTATAGGCACAACGAGATGGGAGAAGCCGTGAAAGCGGACCTACCGGCTAGGGGACCATCTGGATTCGCTGCTGCCTTTCGCAGCAGTCATATATATATATATATATATATATATATATATATATATATATATATATATATATATATATATATATATATTTATTTTTTGTTTTCTTCTTTACGCGGGTCGACTTTTGCGCATCTAAATGCTCGCGCGCGGATTCGGGCACGTGTAATAATTCGTAGAGCCAAAAAACAGCTCTAGGTCAGGGTTATGTCAAATGAAGAGGCGCTTTTTGTTGGAACCGAGCAAAAAGAGTCTAACCAATCGCCGCGCATTGAGTTTTTGGATTTTTTTTTTCGAGATAGAAGAATGCACACGATCGGGCCTGTCTAACTCCCAGTACGGAGAATCGACTGTCTACATCGATGTCAACCTTGAATTATTATTCCTGTCAGTCCCTGATCGTCGAGTCGTGGATGTGGCGATACTCTCGTGCGGTTCGTCATCGCGACGAGCGAAGGGCAGCGTCGCGTATCCAGGTCGACGGTTACCAAGAAATAATGGACCGGAACAGGACATATGCCGGTGCCGTATGCCGCAGGATGCCGAACCCGACTCGAACCAAAAAGAGACATAGTCATCATGCCGCTACATATTGTTAGCACCGTATGGTTTTTCTTTGCACTATAAGCACACGTCTGCCTTGACAAGAGGAATCGTATCTAATTCGACCGAGCCAATCTGCATTTACGCTTCGCTTCACTC
Organism: Dermanyssus gallinae; assembly: GCA_003439945.1. Taxonomy (NCBI): domain Eukaryota; kingdom Metazoa; phylum Arthropoda; class Arachnida; order Mesostigmata; family Dermanyssidae; genus Dermanyssus; species Dermanyssus gallinae. Next base: position 163,716 of record QVRM01002810.1, read on the forward strand.
AACCAATCGCGCTGGGGTGCAATCACCGCTCTATTTCGTTTCATCTACGCAAATAGAGTTTGATTGTCCCCTAAAATCAAAAAGCCACTCTAAGTCCACATCCCTCGTTGGTGACAACCCAAACCCAAACGGCCTTGAAGGTGAGCCCATCGAATGGCTGTACGGTCTAGTGGAACAAACAACCTCCCGGTCCACTTAGCCAATTAACTAATTAATTAACATTATCGGCCTCCTGCTGACCTTCGGCTAGCCTGTTCCAACATCGCCGTCCATGGTCATCAAGCTATCGCGGGACAAAGTATAACATCGCTGGCGAAAGTGCCTGTGGCAGTGGACATAGTAGCAGTCGGCGTAGAAGATTGGCTCTAGTGTGGCGGTTTGGTTTTCACTAGCCAGATTCAGTGCTTCATGAAGTTCTGCATGTGACGAGCAACGCCGAGACACAAAGCACGCTTGACACTGAGTGACTTCACGAACTACTTCGAATATCAAGTTTGGGCCAATTACGGCTTGTAGTTACCGCCCGTTCGTTCATTGGCACGAAGTGAAGGCATACTATTGTGTTGTTGAGTGGCGGTTCTCTTACTTTTCTTACAAAGTGTGTTTACTTGTTTCCTATTTTTGCGTTTTGTAGACATTGTCTTATTTTATTAGGAACATGAGGATTGAGTGATGCGTTTGTAGTAGTGTCTCCTACTAGTCAACAGGTGCAAGTTACTAAGAGTCTCCTATCAGTCAACCTTAGAAAGAGGTGGATTCAAGTATGTCTAGCACCTCCCCTGACGAACGCAAGAGAAATGACCACGATCGGGCCGAGCAGAGTCACAGCGGCTAAGAAGCTTCAGCCAAGTGTAAAGCAAAAAAAATTGGCTCCATGTATGTATGCATATATATGCAACAAAGACTGTTGGGGAAACCTTAGGTATCTCGGCATGTCCGGCCCTTTAGAGACGATACTTCTATAGATTTGCGAATTAGATGAAAGCTACCAAGCAAGGTATATATATATATATATATATATATATATATATGAGGCGATAACGAGGAACATTTTCCTCCAAAAAAAGAATATATATATGTGTGTATGGGGCGTGATTAGTACGGTTATGTCATATCTGATTTTGCTTGGCACAGTTTTTCTCTGATTTGGTTGAAGGTCGGCGCATTGCAGGAACGTCACAGTGAGTGAACAGCAATGTCATAGTCGCGGACGCGCTATCAATATTTCCGTGGCGAGGAGAGGAACCGACCGTCGGTGCTAATGTTGTTGGCTCTGATGTAGTAAATGTTGTTGTTGTTTTTCTTGTTGTTGTTGTTGTTTTTGCTGTGCGTGTTGTTGTTGTCCGATTTGTTGCCATTGTCCTCCGTCTAGTCGCAAGTAGTAAGAGTAAACGGTGTTTGTACCGCGATATCCAAAAGGCGTTTAGTGATGAAGTTTGTTCCATTCTTAGCACGTAGTTGCCTTTTTCTTAATTTCTCCTTGCGAAATCAACAACAAAAAAAAGACAATGTTTATCTTGCAGAAAAGACTTTTGATAATGATCTGCATTCTTATGAACTGAATCCGTGTTATCGATTTTGTTGTTGTTTTGCCTCTACTATTACTGTGGAATTACTGTCTATTATAAATGTGTCTCGATTATTATTATTATTATTATTATTATTATTATTATGGTTATTGACACTAGCGTTGCTCTTGTTGTTGTTGTTATTGAGGCTATGTGTATCACTTCTGTGGCCGCTGGTATTACGTGTGGTGGCAGTAACTGTTGGCCTTGCCGTTCGATACAGTTACTGTAAAACCGAAATTAAGCTCATACTGGGCGTCCTTCGTGCGAGTGTCATCTGTAAAATGTCTGATGAAAGACGCGTAATTAGTCCACGCCGGAGCGAGCGGGACAGAGAGAGGCAGTAGGTAAGTGGTGTCTTATTATCAACGTTGCTGATATCGTCGTCGTCGTCATCATCATCATCATCTTCTTCGAAAGAGAGAACAGACCACCGCAAGGCCATCATCGTCATCCAGCGTAAAGATACCATAAAGCCGCCCAGACCGACTTATGTATTCGACCTAGACGACAAGCTGAGGAAAGACCCAACCGGCGGCGACGACCACAACAACAACAGCAGCAACAACAACAACAACAACAACAACAGCAACAACAACAACAACAACAACAACAGCAACAACAACAACAACGCCTGGGATTTCTGCCACGTTCGACCGGCAGCGGCGGCTACCGGCTACGACGGCGTGAAAACAAATGAAAAAAGCCATCAATGCACGGCCACGTTCACCGCTCGCCGGACGGCCGGCCGAAGTACAGATAGATAGATGTCTTCATGTGCAGGCAGTGTGTGAAAAGATGCTGCTTGATGTTGTCGGCGATATAACTGCTAGATTATTGGCGGTATTGCTGTCAGATTGTTGTTACTGGCGGTATTGCTGTCAGATTGTTGTTATTGTTGCTATTGTTGTTGTTGTTGTTGTTGTTAGTGTCTGCTACTGCTACTGCCGCTGCTGCTGATACCGCCCGCAGAGTCAAACTCCACATATCCAGTATTCATCGGTGCCATCAGCATTGTCGTCGGTGGCGGCGGCGGCAGCGACGGTAGCGGTGGGGACGTCGGGCTCGCATGGGGGTACAAACTACCCCCGTGCAGCGCGGATACGTGCGCTACCACCCCCCCACTTCGATGTGGGGGCACAAGGGAGGAGATGATGCTTGATCGCTGAATGGCAGCGGTGACGGTGATGGTTGTGATGGTGAAGAGGAGATGATTTCAATTAGGCCTAGTCTCAATGGCCGTTCATCGACAACGTCGATCGATCGATCCCCTGTAGCGATATGTTATCGCCACCACCACCACCACCACCACAATACGTCCCATTGCCCATACGGCACCACCACCAGCAACAGCAAATCATCACCTGGTTGGTAACCAACCACCCCATCTTCAAGGTTCTTCTATCGGCCGATTAGTGGTGAATGCGCAGTTCTTCATCTTGCTTTTCCTCCGTCCGTTTGTCCTCTCCCTTGTCTTCGTTTTATTTTCTTCATATTCGATTTTTTCTTGTTCATTTTCGTCTCGTATTTTCTCTTCTCCATTCAGCTTGCTGCTGCTGCTGCTGCTGATGCTGATGCCGATGCCGATGCTGTTGAGCGGTTGAACGAGCTTGGCTTAGTGCAGTTCAACAGTGTATATGTGTCTTGATGTCTATTGATATGTGTGCGTGTGTGTGTTGATGTCTATGTGCGTATCGACGTAATCGAATTATATCTATATATCTGCCTATCTATGTACCTACCTACCCATCTATCTATCTATCTATCTATCGATTCATTTATCTATATATCTGTCACGACTGTAGCAGTAGCCGCTGCAACGGTAGTGGTACTGCCCAATCGTCGCTTCGTTGTCGTCGTCGCGTACTTTACGCCTTGTGACCACCGTAACGGTGTCACCGTAACACCAGTCAAACAGTGTGACGACTCGCCCCCCCCCGACACTGTGCCCGGCTCTCCACTTTCCTTTTTCGCCTCCTCTTGACTACCCCCATTCGGCCCAGTGGGCCACCCCTCCCGTCGAACGGAACATCGAACCGGTGAACAGCGGAACAGGTGTGATGATAGCAACACACCACAGCCGCTAGCAGCAGCAGCGACAACAAAAACAACAACAGTCACCACCACCACCACCACCATCGCTGCAGCTACAGCAACAATAAGGTCAACAACAACAACAACCGTAATAACAGTAGCAGCAACAACAACAACAACAATCACAACGGAAATAACAACAATGACAACAACCACAACAATAATAACAACAATGACAGCAACCACAACAATAATCACAACAATGACAACAACTACTACAACAGCAGTAGCTATAACAACAACAACAACAACAACAGTAGTAACAAATTCGGCCAGAACAACAAGTACGAGAATGGCCATTTTGCGGTTCGTTCGTTCGATCGATCGATCGATACATAATCGATCGTTGCGTTGGTTCCTCTCAGACAAGCAGAGCTGCCGGCGCTCAGCCGTGTTGTCCGTCTGTCTGTTTGTCTGTCTCCAGCCTTGCACAGTAATTCTCCCCCACGCTTGCTCGCTCGCTCGCTCCCTCCCTCCCTCCGACCGGCCTGTTTGTTATCGTTGTTGTCGTCGTCGTCGGGGGTCGTCGGGGGCCGTCATCGTTGTTTTTGAAGTTGCGCCTGTCGAGCCGGGCCGGGACGGCCTGTGCAGGCCCCACTGCCTCTCTGCTGCCAAGTCTAGCCAAGTTGGGGCGCCCAACCAGCCAACCGGCCAACTCCCGCCTCCCCGCTCGCTCATTCGCCCCCCAACCCCCAAACCCCCCACGCTATTGCGCCCGCGCTGGCACTGTCTGACGCCACCGCTTCTGTGTTGCTGTTCGTGCGATGACGAAATTCATGACCGAACCAAGGTCGCCGTCGACGTGGATGTTTGTGCGAGTCTTGTTGCCGCTGGTTGTTGTTGTTGTAGTAGCTGCTGTTGTTGTTGTTGTAGTAGCTGCTGTTGTTGTTGTTGTTGTTGCTGTTGTTGTAGTTAGTGTTGTTGCGATTGCAAAGACAACAGTCGTAACAGCAGCGGCGGCAGCGGCACGATTGACAGCGCTAACGGCGAACACGACGCGTCGCCCATGCTGCCCATGGATTGGTGCCTCTGTGGTTTTAGAAAAAAAAACTGCAGCAGCAGCCACGTAATGGTGGAACAAAATATCTGACGGTGCTTCTTGTTGGATTAGAACATTCCTGTGCCCAACAAGAGATTATATATATATATATATATATCTCCTTAGCCCTAAAGCTTCAAAGCTTCGAAAGCGTATTCGTAAACAGCTATTATTGCTATTATTTGCAGAACCATATATATGTTATATATGTTATATATATATATATATATATATATACATCAAAGTCAAAGGGTATTAAACGTTAGGCATCACAAATAATTTATTTACCTGTATGGTATAAGTGTGCAAATATGTATGTATCTAGAGCGAGTGAGAAAGAGAGATACATACAAAGAGGGAGATAGAGAGAGAGAGAGAGACGGCGGAGATAACAGAGTTAACTAAGCAACGTTTAGCTAGTTTAAATGACGTAACGCCCCTTTCCAGCAGTTAATTACTAAGTGACATATTCTTTGGTTCTCACGGAAAAGCCGCCCCGCCGCTACGGGCCGTTACAGCTGGGGCGTCGATGCTGGTAGATTTCGTCGTACTAGAAGAGTCATTGTTTAGCAATGACAGAACGGCGGCTACCCACCATGTCAAAAAAATCCCAACAATAATAACAACAATAACAACAACAAAACAATAAGGCTAACATAACAACTATCGAAATGCCACAACGACAGCAGCCAAGTCAACGACAAGTGTGGTGGTGGTGGTGGCAGTGGAACCGATGGCGATGAAAAAGAAGAATCTATTGCTGATGATGCTATGTTGACAGATGCGACAACGGTTCCAGCAATATTAATCTGGTGCCGTTTGCTATTGATAACACAGCGAGGTGTGTTCAATAGCGAACAGCACCAGATATATATATATATATATATATATATATATATGTATATATATAAACATATATATATATATATATATATATATATATATATAAACATATATATATATATATATATATATATATATATATATATATATATATAAACTCATTTACTGTCGAACTGCTTGTGCGAGACCAAACACACACCCACACACACCGCGCATATGTGTGTACAAATTTAACACTAACTGTAACATCAAACGGTAACTGTACAACCCCACGACGTCGCAGAACAGCGCCAACCCTACCATTAAGAACAATACCAACAACAACAACAACAAGAACAACAACAACAGCAGCAGCAGCAATACTAGGAAGGAGCAAACAACCAGTAACCACCAGTAAAGTGAGCTATCTATGATAACAACAACAACGACGCCGAATGAAATAATGACGACGAAGAAGAAGAAGAAGAACGCGTAAGCGTGCGCCTTAGTCGAGTCTCTAATACGTGTTCTCTATGCTAGTCGTTGACTTTGTTTCCGCACGACGTCATCCCAGCGTTACGCGCGTTCGGTAGGCGTTACTGCGTCACAGTTACAGCGCTACCGGCTGGCGGCTGCTAATGACATAAGCTAATGATCGAGAAGACCTCTACCACTCGGAGATACAGGTAGATGACGGTTCCGACCGACAACAGCTTCGAACTGTTGGGGAACAGTCAGGGAAACAGATAGGCTGATTGGCCGATAGACGCCCCCCACACGAATGCAGCAGCAGCGGGTGGCGACGCCCGCCAAAGATTCGAACCGCGGAACCGCTGAACATGTGAACAAGCAAACGAAGCCTCCCCCGTTTTGACTTGACAGTTTAAGGGTTTTCCGCCCAATCTTACGTGCCGAAACAACAGAGCCAACAGCGTTGTTGTCATCACGAATCGACATTGATCGACTCGCTGGCTGACTAACTGACTGAGTGACTGAGTGAGTGACTGGCTGATTGATTGATAGAAAGATAGATGGCAAATGGCAAAATGCCAGATGCATGGGTGAATGAACGACTCAATTGAATTGTGTATTGACTGAAAATACACAACGTCTTTCGGCTGTGCCCATCGGCGTATTCGCGCCCGAAAGCGACAAGAAAAAAAGTTTGCGCTTTGCCACGACGTTATTGTCGTGCCAATTTTTGTTGTTGTTGTTATTGTTGTTGCTGCTGTTGTTGTTGTTGTTGCTGTTGTTGACTCTGCACGTTCATCATGTCTCGAGATTGACTCGAAGTCCTGCGGTGTTATCGCCGGTTGCGTCGACGCGACAATACCACAAGATGTTCGTATGCCTGGCCTGGAAGCGGTAGTGTCAGCGGTTGCTGTGGCAATAACAACCACAAGCACACAATGCTACAAGCGATCGCACACACACACACACAATTTGACCTCACACAACCACAACAACAACGCTCACTTTGGCTGTCCAACTGGTGGTCCAGCGTGGCTTGTTCTCCTGCAGACAGGAGACCTTCCTCTCTCTGACAGTTCGACAGACCTGAGCTAATATCACCACACTTACACATATATATATATATATGGTGTAGACAATTAGATATATATATATATATATATATATTGTGTGCTGCATGCTGTTACGTTACGAGCCACTGCACAGTGGATAATTCCCATAGCAAGTGATATGAATAAACTTGCAGTAAAACCAGGAGTTGCAGTAGTGGTGGTGGTTGTTGTAGTTGTAGAAGTGGGAAATATGGCCGACGCTTAGCCAATGCAAATATTTATATATATATATATATATATATATATATAGAATACTGAATCTTCCCAATCATCCACTTGAAGGATGCTGTTCATGAATACTATATATGCAGGTGTGCCTACGTTGGTGTTTACACGTTGTTAAGTGCTTCTTCCTTCTTACTAGCTAGCGGTGGCCTTGCACGAGAGAATGGTTTATTGTTTGAGCCGCCTCGCAAGAACAGGTCGTTCAGTGTGTATGTGCCGCCTCGCAGGAAAAACTTGCTGAATGCAACGCATCCTTAATGTACGATCGAGATGAGGATCGAGTATGTCAACCAGCAGCAGAATGTCTTCGTCTCTTTGTCCGATTCGGTGCATAAGCCTTGACCCGCAAAACTCCCACCCATTTGCTCACGCGTCCGTAGCCTACGCCGTTGAAGGAGAGTACGCGATATCATACACAGGTCCTGATAACGACGACGACGACGATAACAACGTTAAGTCAACATGGCTGCATTGTGATTGCATTGTGATTCAGCCGGCGTTTGGCTATACCATTTGTCACAACACACGGCGAAGAAGCAACAGCAACGACGACAACAACAACAACAACAACAACAAAAAACATCGAGAGGGGAAGAAGCTACCAGTAGTTTGAAATTCTTCCCTTCAATCGGCCGATTCCTTAGTGTCAGCCATCTAGCCAACGTGAGCATAATGGCAACACTGCCGATAGGTCGGTTGCCGGTACATATACCGACACAAACACAAGCAAACGCACTGACATACAGAACAACGGCAACAACAACAGCAACAACAACAACAACAACAACAACAACAACAACAACAACAACAACAACAACGACGACGACGACGACAACGACAACAACAACAACAGGAGAAAACGGAGCCTGCTAAAGCGTCGTATCTACGTGACGGTCCGTCAGTCACTCAATCAAGACCTGTTGTTTTGGCTTCGCGTACGCTTGAATGGCCAATTGTCGCCCGATGCGCGTCGGCTGTTTTTGGGTACTTAAAATCGAATTCGAATGCTTGCTGCTACGAACACTTGCAAGAGTTTACGTTGTTGTGGTTGTTGCTGTTGTTGTTGTTGTTGTTGTTGTCGTTATTGCTGTTGCTTCTGCTGCTGTTGTTGTTGTGTTGTTATTATTGTTGTTGTTGTGTTGTTATTATTGTTGTTGTTGTTGTTTTAGCAGCAGCAGAACTAGTAGTAGCAGTTGTTGCTGTTGCCGTCGTCAACATGGTATTATTATTATTATTAGGCGCTTACATGTCCGTGGGCATAATCGTGAATTTCGGCAGGAACGTCAATGATTCTCGAGCAAGCGGCTGATTGACTGACTGACTGACTGCAGTCGAAAAGGCTCCAGTTTTAAGTTGGCCTTGCTACTTATTGGCCAGTGGTGAAACATACATGTGTATCCAAAGACACACACACACACACATATATATATATATATATATATATATATATATATATGTACAAGCGGACAGACGGCCGGACGGACCGGCGATCCAGGCAAACCATTGGCGTCGATGGAGGTGAGCAAGAAAGATAGAAGAATGCTGCTAAACGGCGTCGCTGATGAATGAAGCCATACAGACCACTGTTACTACAACTACTACTACTGCCACTACTATTATATTATTACTACTACTACTACTACTATTGCTGCTCTTACATCAACGACAATGGTGGCTACAACTACTATTATTATTATTATGGCTACCTACTACTGCTTCTGTTGCTGTTGTTGTTGTTGTTGTTGTCGCTGCTGCTGTTGTTGTTGTTGTTGTTGTTGCTACAACGGCGGCCTCGGCCCCTTCGACTTCGACTACTGTATTATCGGGTTGGGTTGTTACGCTCATCGCTTCGATGGCAACCTTCTCGGTGGTGACGGCAGCACCGTCGAACGCGGCCGCCGAATAGCGGCTACGGGGGGAGGCTGCTGGAACTGTCATAGCGTACCTCCCGTTGTTGTTGTTGTTAATGTTGTTGTTGATGTTGTTGCTGATGTTGTTGCCAAACAGCCGGCAGCTTGCTTTTACTTCTTACTGTAGACTGAATGGCAGGGCTTGCTACTGCTGAGTCCTGTTGTTGCCGCTGAGTCCTGTTGTTACTGCTGAGTCCTGTTGTTACCGCCGAGTCCTGTTGTTACTGCTAAGTCTTGTTGTTACCGCTGAGTTTTGTTGTTACCGCCGAGTCCTGTTGTTACTGCTGAGTCCTTTTGTTACCGCCGAGTCCTGTTATTACTGCTGAGTCCTTTTGTTACCGCCGAATCCTGTTGTTACTGCTGAGTCCTGTGGTTGCCGCTGAGTCCTGTTGTTACCGCTGAATCTTGTTGTTACCGCTAGGTCTTGTTGTTTCCGTTGAGTCCTGTTGTTTCCGTTGAGTCCTGTTGTCTCCGACGAGTCCTGTTGTTACTGCTGAGTCCTGTTGTTACCGCTGAGTCCTGTTGTTTCCGCCGAGTCCTGTTGTTACTGCTGCGTCCTTTTGTTATTGCTGACCCCTGCTGTTACTACTGAGCCCTGTTGTTACCGCTGAGTCCTGTTGTTTCCGCAGAGTCCTGTTATTGTTACTACTGAGTCCTGTTGTAACAACAGCAGCAGCAGCAGCAATCACAACAACAATATAAAAAGAGCAGAAGCAACAACAGCAACGGCCCCTAGTACCATTAGCACTACCTATAACTGCTACTGCAACAACTTCTACGACCACTAATAGTCGTGGCACTAAGACTGTGGCTGCAACAACAGCAGCAACGGCAGCAACAACAACCACAACAACAACAACAATAAACGTCAACATACTAAAGCGTTCCCGGTTTAGATATGCTTGAGTCGTTTGAGGTTAGCAAAAACTCCTAGACGCACACATAGACAAAGTTCAGCATAAATCAACCAGATATATAGTCAACTCGTGTTCCTTATACTTCAGCTACAACGATATTATCGAGGTATCATCCAGAGTTGCTTAATAACATTTCGAATCTTTCGATCGGCAGTCCAGCCGTAAAGCAAAGCCAATTTTTGACTATGAGTCTATAAACTCAGAGAGCTATCTTGATAATTCTACCAAAGGAGAGGCCAAATCACTGTCCTTATGATTGGAATTTGGTTGGTCCAAAATTGTTACACTGACTTGTCATGTACTCTGACGATTCATGATGCAAGATGCAAATAGATGCAAGATACATTAAATTTAGGTGGCAGTCGGCCATTGACTATTTATTTGACTAACTATCAGTCCTACGCGCTCGCTATGCTAATGATTTCCTAGCCGCCCTCATATATTTCGTTGGAACTGGCCCGTTTTGAGATATTATAATATACAGAAACCGTTGTTTCAATGGCAACTTTCGATGAAACCGAAGGAATGCGTGATGCATTTCTTTTCAACGGCGTTCAATAGCGCTGAGCGTTCACTCATAGTCTACGACCGACTTCATTAGGATAGAGTGAATGCCATAGTATACATGAACTCGTATATACTTCGCTGCCGTCTTTGCACGAGGAGAGAAATCGAAAACCTCACACACGCACATACTTCCGAAGAAACACGCGGCCACAACCACATGGGGGCATCTGCATGCAGCGCCATGATGGCGGCTGCCACCGGCACGGTTGGCCGGTAGGCCAGCCCACTGTGAAGAGAAGCTACCGAAATAGAATAAAAATCGATCGAAATCAAGAATAAAACAACGACGTCAACAACAGGAAGAAAGACACGACGACGACTCCTACTCACGTATGTGGGGCGAGAGCAAGTGTCGATACTTGTTGAGCTCGAAGAGTACGTCGAGGTTTCCGAGCACAGGGTGCGTGACGTGCGGGCCGGGTATCTTCATGATGAGTTCGGCTATCCGTCTGCGGCGCATCACCGCCATCACGAGTGGCACGATGCACGATAGCACGAGCGTGAACAGCCACAAAGTCCGCGAGCCGTTGAGCCACCAGCCAGCGGAGGGCCGACCCGAGCTCAGGCCGAGCTTTGGTACGGCGTCGACGCCTAGCGCCGCCGATGCGTGGGCCTGGCCGACGGCCATCGCTAGAACGCCCAGGCCCACAAGACCCGATCGTAGTCGGGGTCCTACGGCGACCGCCGCAGTGGCGACACCGATAGCCGCCGCTTTCGTCGTTGCGTTTACTGCTGCTAATGCTGCGGCCGCCGAAAATGCTGTGGCTGTTGACGTGAATGCTGTGGTTGCTGACGTCAATGCTGTGGCTGCTGACGTCAAGGCTGTGGCTGCTGACGTCAAGGCTGAGGTTGTTGGTGTTGCTGGTGTTGTTGTTAATGACGATGATGATTCTGATTCTGATGATAATGATGATGTTGATGTTGCTGTCGTTGTTGTTGTTGTTGTTGTTGTTGTTGCTGTAGTTATTGTGCTGGTTGCTGGTGCCTGCTGCACTGCTGCTGCTGTTGTTGCAGCAATCGTAGTTGCAATCGTGACAGCAGCAACAACGCCACGAAGACCTTGACCATCAGCGTCATGACAAACGCCACCATCTCCTCCACAAGCACCATCACCGCCACCACCGCCACGGTCAGCAACCTCGGCAGCCGCAGAACCTGCAGCAGCAGCAACAACAGCAGCGGGAGCAGCTTGCATTGTCCTAGTCCCGCTAGTCCCCGGGTCCGAATGCCAGACTCGTTGTGGACCCGGGCCGTCGGAGCCAGGGCTTGGATCTCGGGGATCTCGGGGTCGGGCTCGGGGGCTCCGTGAGGGCAGGCCGAGCGACACGACGGCCAGCGGCAGGGCCGGCGGGCCGGGGGCCGCCAGCGGCGCCAGGGAGGTTCGAATCCCTTCGGCGGACAGTGCCGTCATCGCCGTCGTCGTCGTCGTCGTCCTTGCAGTTGTTTGCCTCCTCTGTGCCGAGAGGGCATATGCAAGCCTCGCGAGGGACTGATGGGCGACGAGACGGAACCGGCGCGTCCTAACACACAGCGCAGGCGGCGGTTAGGTTCGGACGACGAAAAAAAAACACACACACACACGGGCGACAGGGTCAACACCCGACAAACGTCAGCGTGACCAGAATAGCAGCAACACAATAACGCTGCTGCTGTCGTTGTCAGAGGCTACAGACAACGGCCCCAGACGACTGTGTTCAACGTTGTTGCTTCAGGCCGACCTGGGGCACCTAGGCCACTCGCGCCGATCGGCTGCCCACTCACACGCAGCAGGCGTCTCAGTTGGGGTCGCGCGTCGTAGCCCGAAATAGGAGTAATTCGCGGCGGCTCGTCGGCTAGTTTCTACTAACTGACGTACGCAGCACGTACGGTCGTATGGCTTATATACTCCTGAACTTCGATGCCTAAGCTTGACGTATCCAATGATGCCGAGTTACACTGCTCTCTTCTTTTAGAACTCTCCGCGCCAGCTATGAGCTTGCTCCGCCACTGGGCTGGTTGCTTACTTCTTCGAGTCGTCGAGATATGGTACACACTACAATGAACACTGAGTTATGCACAAATTACACAGGACGGTAACAGCACAAGTGTCGCAGGTCGAAGGACGCCAAGCTTCCTTCGTTGTAAGTATGTATGCACGAAAATCAATTGGTATCTGCGGCCAGATGGGTAGACGTGATTGCACGCGTGAACTGTCGAAGGCGCTCGTTGTATCCGTGTTGTGTCGATTCCCCTTGACTTTCCCGCCTGATATTTTCCCACTTCTTCCTATTCTTCTTCTTCTTCTTTTTTCTCTCTTCGCGCACGACACCCTGACTACGTTTTCACTGTAAGCGCATATGAACCACTCAACTATCCAGAGATGTTGCCACAAATCCGTTGGACGCGACGATATGTCGTTGGAGCAAAGGTGTAACGCGTAAGCGCGACGTCCTGGAGGGGTGGAGGCTTCCGAGGATTCGACGTGCGCGAGACCTACACGAGCTGCGTAGTCAGCACTAATTTCCCCTCTATGCAAGTAGTAGTATTCCTTAAGTATCTCTGTCGCTTCTTTGCCTGCTAGCTAGATCTCTAGGCACATAACCACAACTTCTTCTCATCAATTTTGAGCCTCGCCTCGTTGTTGGATGGCCGCTGCGACGCGCAGCCCACACCGACACAAACCACCTCACGATCGGCGGACATCGTTGCTCCTTGACCTCCACCTCCACCGCCTCCTCCTTCTGCTCGACCCCTCAGCCCCAGCCTCCACTGTTGCACCCCACCCCTACAAATCATCCATTGGGCGTCGTCGTCGCTGCTGTTGTTGTCGTTGTCGTGGTCGTTCCCCGCCGTGCAGCGTTGTTGCCTTTTTGCTTAGTGCCTGGTGCTTTCTCGGCGGGCAACCACAACAACAACACAACTTGGAGGGCTTACTTTTGTTCGTTTTTCGACGTTTTTCTTGTCTTCTTTTTTTTGCCTGCTTTCCTGCCTGCCTGCCGGCCCGCCCCTTGTTCACATTCACGTATTCCGTCTGGCGGCAACAGTGGTGGGGCAACGGTTACGGCTGCAGATAGCAAATGAGACAATTCTAGCAGCAGCAGCAGCAACAACAGCACCAGCAGCAACAGCAGAAGCAACTCTGCTGGCGGCCACCTGACCGGACCGTTCGGTCTGGCACCGACCGAGCTTCACACACTAAGCCGACTAGTTCAAACGCTTCTAGCCTGCGGTGGAGCTACACACAGGGCCGCCTTTGCTTGCCCACAGCCACCACCACCACCGCTACCAACACCACCATCAGGCCACTGTCAATATGGCCGTCGTCTGGTCGTTACCGCCTGCTGCTGCTGCTGCCTCCATGCCTGGCTTGGCCAGGGGGCTCGGCTCGGCCAGCAGCTACGACTGGCACCACGACTGCTAACAAACACCACTGTACTGTAACATCAACAACAACCAACCGCAGCTACTGGTAGCACCGTTGTTACTGCTGTTACTACTACTACGGGTTCGACTGGTGCCCCTAGACCACTGGGGCTGTTCTGCACCGCAACCACCAGCCGCAGCAGCAGCAGCAGGGGCTTGTTTAGCAGCAGCAGCAGCAACAGCAGCGGCAGCCGCAGCAGCACCACAACTAGTGGGGGTTGTTGGTCGTGGGGCAGCAGCGGCTGATGAATCGCCACCGTCGTCGTCGTCGTCGTCGACGTCGACGTCGTCGTCTTCGTCCGGATAGTGGTAGTAGTCGTAGTGGTAACGACCGAAGTGATTCGGTTGCTGTGGCTGCAGCTGGCGTCGTTGTTGCTGTTGTTGTTGTTGTTGTTGTTGTTGTGGATTCGTTTGCTACATCTGCCGTCGCCCGCCAACAACAGTAGCAGCAGCTGTAGCTTCAGCACATGCTCCTGACCCTCAACAACAACTGCTACAGCAGCAGCAGCAGCGCTTTCTGCAGTTACAGCTACAGCGGCAGCAGCAGCAGTTGAAGCACAAGCGGCAATGAAAGTGCGCCAGTGAAAGTGAAAAGACAGCGAGGGGGCCCACAGTAGCGGCAGCGGAGGCGACAGCTTTGGCAACACCACCGGCTCTTACCGTTCAGCAACGGGAGCTGCAATGGCGGCGGCGGCGTCGGACGCGGCGGCGGCAGTGAACGCCTGAACGGAAGTGGGGGTCCGGTGGCTCTGGTGCAGTTGGTGTTGCCCCCCGAACGAGCGAGGGCTTTTCGGTATCCGCTCGCCCGTTGCCTGCCTGCGTGCCTATCGTCGCCTATCGCGCGTATTGCTGCCGATCTGAAGATCTGAAGATCTGGCCGTCTGTCCGTCTGTCCGACTATCTGTCTGGCTGGCTGAATGGTTGGCTGTGTGTTCATGTATATGTCCATTGCATGTATGTCCGTTGTCCCCGTCGTTCCTGACGCCGCCTTCGACGACGTTCATTGAGTCACCAGCGAAGACACTCACCGCTTCTCACTTGCCATTCACATCGTCACTTTCCACCACTCAGTTACTCTCTCTCTCTCTTCCCCCTATCATTTTCTCTTTCTTTCTCTTAATATATATATATATATATATATATATATATATATATATATATCTGTGTGTGTCTTTCTCTCTCTCTCTCTCGCTCTCTCTCACTAGAACCACTAGCGAAGCAGTCGCAAGACGGCTGTAGCAGCCCGATACTGGCTTGCCTTCGGCAGCCCCCGTACACCTACTCCTCCTCCCCCATCCCCCCCCCGCTTGCTGCAGCAGAATTTCAGTAGTTGTTGTTGTTGTCAACGTCGATGTCGCCTTCGTCGTTGTTGTGTCCGTGATTGCGGTTGTTGTTGTTGTTGTTATTGTTTCTGACGTATTTGCCTCTGTCGTGGCGTTGTCGACGACCATCTTGGCGGCCGTCGCGAGTACGCCGGGGGTCGGGCGAACACGGGGGTATGGCGTACACGGGAGTCCTGGGGCTGTTACGGTGACGGTAACGGCGGCAACGACGACGACGACGACGAGTCACATACTACTACTATTACTACCATTATTATTGCTACTATTACTACTACAACTACCCCCATTTTCTACTATTACTACTACTACTACTAATACTGCTTGTTACTAGAAAAACAGCAGGTAAGTGCAAACATACATACGGCCAGTAAATCTGTTAGCAGCCACGAGATACGTGCACAGACGGTTCACGACGCGCTATTGCTATTATAGTTGTTGCTGTTGTTGTTATTGTTGTTGTTGCTGCTGCTGTTGTTGTTATTGTTGCTGTTGTTGTTGTTGTTGTTGCTGCTGCTGTTGTTGTTAGTGTTGTTGTTGTTATTGTTACTACTGCTGTTGTTGTCGCCGTGGTCATATCATCACGGTGTGGTCATCATGGTACAGTTGCAAGCAACAAAACAACACTAAACGAGCTCGAGAGGATGCGTCTCTGCTTGAACCAAGCCGCGTTTAGCGTTGTTCAGCCAACAACGGTTTCGACGTCACCGCTCACGTTGTCGTCCGGCTGTAGTAATGTTGAAGGCGGGGTGATGTGGTCAAGGTCAATGATGGAAGCCTATGAGTTTGCTAGGTTCATAGAGTTTTGCCCTACCAGCGAGTTGGGCTAAACAAACAGGGAGGTAGTTAACTGATGCTTGTCATGCCGGAACCGAAGCGCATAGGACTTTTGTAAGAACTTCGAGCAACCCCAGTAAGAGTTGCAGCTAGGATTCTAGCTGCAATTAGAAGACATATATGTATATGAGGTGTCCGGATGAGCTCGTCTAAAACTCGGGGGTATGGTCAAGCTCGGTGAGAAAATCATTTTTGACAATCGAAAGAGAAAAAAGTTCTAAGCTGTGATTCTAAATAGGCTGTCAGACATACGTTTATAAAATGCACGACTGTGAGAGAACGCATTACTGAATTGAAAAACCTGCCACATTCCGGAGAAAAGTCTACACCAGAAATATGATTGGTCATAGTTAGAGCGAAAACTCAATAAACAATAATATATCTTTACGAACTCTTCTTAATATCACAACAGTTCCGGCTCTAGCTAAGGCCAGGCGTAATTGAGACAATGTAGAATTTTCTTTCGAATGCGCCGGTATGCTCGGTTTTAAAGTGAGTTTTTTTTCAATCGTGCATTTTATCAATTTATGTCGGACAGCTTACCTATAATCACAGCTTAGAAAAATGTAATAAAAAATCACCTCACTCTCATACGAAGTATTTTCGCTGCGCCTTTCCATTGGCGAAAGTGATTTTCTGCATCGAGCTTGACTATATCCCAGAGTTCTAAACGAGATAATCCGAACACCCTGTACATATCCCTACTGGGCCGCGACATTCGCTCAAACTCATGCCTGATGACGACTATGACGATGTTAATCGTAGTGGGCGTAAACATTGTGGCAATATCGATGATGACTAGTGTTATGGCTAGTAGTATCATTCGAATTTGCTAGCTGATGATAGGGGTTATCGTTGTTGTCTTCGTTGATGTGCTGTTGATGGCCATGCCGTGAGCGATGCGATAAAGCGAGTGACGAGCGTCGTCTGCTAGAACGGCATTATTATCAAAAGATATAAGATATGGAAACAAGAAAAAGTCATGACGACGACAAAAAACAATGACCATGCGGCATATCAGAAAAAAAAACAAATACACGTGTGCTAGCTGGTCACTGCGGCTGACTGTGGCGCCGGTCACTAGGTGTGCAACACAGATGAGACCCAGGTGGTAGATCATATATATATATATATATATATATATATATATATATATATATGTAGATTCAGAAAGAGACGAAGATATGCTGATATATTTTTATTTCTTAACACATTTAAACCAACAACTGGGCAATGAGACAATTCTCGTTCCTAGGGCAGGCCAGCGTCTTGAATCCAAATGGACGTTAATCCATTATCATTGAGTCTCTTAGAGCCGAATACTTGTCACATGTTGGCTGTGCTCATGGAATAGCTGACTAATCATTGACGGGGCTAAGGAGTCAGTCACGAATGTGTTGCAGACTAGTGCCTTCTCTTCTTTTTTAAGGGCATTTAAGGCTATGCCGCTTACATAGTCCCGTAGGCTCCAATATACAAGGACACTCCGAAGAGCCTAGGGCGATGCATCCCGCGCGCCGACCGTACCTACGAAAAAAGGACAGGCTGAGGTGAAAAAATTATGACACGCTGCCCAGAGTTGCATACATGTCGGGGACCTAAAGGAACACCCAGACGAAGTGCAATAGTGATTTCCACAGACATTGTCTAGAAGAGTTTCGACACTCAGTAGCATACATAACCGCTCTTCTGCCCTTTTGGACAAAACTTCCCTACGCCTCTGTCTTTTTTTATAGAGGTAGAAAATGCTTTACGCACACTTTCCGATGTCACAGGAGGGTAGTGTGGCACTAAACGCCGGGGGAGAGTATAACACTTGATTCAGTCCGCGCGTGCTGCCCTCTAAAAACCACTTCTCCCACCCTCTCCAGGTTCGGAGTTGTGAACCATTACCTCGATTAGACCAGGAGAGGGAAGTCCTGTGCTGCGACCCTCTTCTTAGTCGACGAGTATGTAAAGCCTGGGCTTGCGCGAATTCGCTATACCAAGTTAAGTAAATATATAAATAGTGCAGGGTGTGGGGATTGAAAGGCTTTAAGAAAGCAGCATGTTTCTTCTAACCCATGCAGTAAATGTTTGGCCGATACGTGAAAAAGCATGATCTTAGAAAAAGCAAAGCTATAGTTTATTTAAGTAAATGTAATCGTCTGGAAGAGATCTTTAGTCCCTGAAACCAGGATGATGTGTCGTTCCCTCCAATCAGCTCCACCACTACCTTCCTTCCAAAAAACAAGGAATACAAGACCTACGCAGACATAATCCAGGAGCAGGGTCAACCGCGTCCATCAATTACCCAGCGGAGACGTAAGACTGGTGGTGGCGGAAGTGGCAAGAAAGGGGTCAGCATTTTTCTCCAGACCCTAAAGTCAGCCGGGGAAGCGGACGTGAGCCTAGATCGTTCTTTCCTGCTGGTCATAAGAGGAAAGGGAGCACGCCCCCGCCAAGTACATCAGAAGAGCCCTTCGTAGGGAGGAGCACGTAGAGGGACTACTGAGGCTTGACTCCCTAAAAAGAGGTTACCAGTCGGTGGACGGCTCTGGTCCGAGCGGCGCCAGCTGAAGCCGGCAAGATTCCTGGCATGAAGCGACTCCAAACGTGGTGGTCCTTGTGCCCCATCTCGGAGCGGATCAGCGTCCCGACATGTCAACGGCGCCAATTAGTGGGGCACTCCACCCCTCCGTGCACCACTGAGGCAGTCGTTTTGCTTCAAGGTTTTTTCAAGCTTTTAAAACACCTAACCGTATCTTTCAACTAAAGTGACATGCTTTTAATTATAACAGAAGACGTTATTGCCTCTTGAGACGCAGTTCACGAATGATTGGCGGCCATAAAAATGGTTGTTTTTAACACGGGTACTCTCACCTTCTATAAGGCTGGACGCACCTCTTATATAAATCTAACTATCACGCGCGGACGGAGGCCCACCGGGTTTCGAACTGGAGGGTACAACTTGGCAAAGGATTAGTACGTCATCATCAAATCATCCAATTCTACGTGACGACCAGCCTGAGGCCAACACCTCTAATGCTGCGCCCGCCTAAGAGACGCTAGGGAGCCGCCGAGTTCCGGGAGTTCCGCCGAGTTCCCTCAGGGCTTGCATAGGACCGATGGCCCGCCATCTACGACGGGCCTTCAGAAGCTCCTACAGGCCCCACATTGGGCCCTTCAAGGGGTGGCGCAAATCACGGCAATCACCAAAACACTGGTGGACGGCGGGAAAAGTTCCACAGGGCTCTATGCTTGGTCCCCTACTATGAGCTATAGTCTATGACGTTGTGCTGCGACTAAGAGAGCCTCCGTCCCACGTGCGTCCGCTACGCGGATGGAGTCGATAACACCGCGGAGCACAATGTGTTGAGGTTTTCAGCTGTAGCAGAGCAGCGCACACACCTATTGAAGCTTTTAAGGAACATAACAGCCCTCAGCCTACGATACATAATCAAAAAAATGATAGAATATACAATGCGCTGGAACGAAACGTCACAAGCTTTGAAAAATATATTACAAGAGACACGCAGGTAGTAGGCTCGCCCCCTGACTGTTTTATGGTATGCGCAGGTAGTTCCCAATCAGACCAGGCAACGGGGACATGACCGGTTTTTAGTAGTCCCACGCTATCGGTGCTGCTTGCATGGAGCTTCCCTACCGCAATGTACAGCCGCATTTCCCAGTTAGTCCTCTAAAGCGAAATAGACTAAATGGTTTTAGCAGAAGGGCCGTCTTTACAGCTAAAGGCATCCTTAAACATGATCAGCCTTGAGAAAAAGTTATTAAAATGTGTTCCCAGCAAAGTCTTGGTTTCTCTACATAGTTGCCAGGCGGTACATCTCGGCTCAGAGCTCAAGTATATTCAGTCCCTTTCTAAATATATTTATCTCTTTATTTTTTTTATTTAATTATTTTAAGCTATACACCACACATTACAGTGAATTGCCGGGCAAAAGCAGCCCTGATTTGGCCCACGAAGAAGATAAGAAGAAGCACATCAACCACGCTGCCTACAGAAAAAAACATAAACACAATGGTAAAGAGCCTGGCGGAGGACTTTCATATCACTATAAAAGAGGCTAGAGCAGCGAAGAAGGACGTCGGTACACTGACCGCCAACGAGACCGCAGACTTGACTTGGCAGGCTGATAAGATCAGCGCCACGACTGAAAAGTGCCAATCATAGGAGGACCTCAAGCGTCTCCTCTGTCTAGGATGGCCAGCAGCTGCCAATACGAGGGCTTCGCAGCATCCTGAGGGAAGGCCCCTTCTTGGTTGCCCGGGAAGACAAACCCGGGACCATCCGGCATAATATGGTCTGCCAAATCTAGAGAAATACCGGCGTGGCCGACCGCGGGACAGGGGTAAAGGCCAAATAAGCGTATTGGGAAATGACGGCGAGCCCACCACCAAGACCCCGCTGACGACCAGACTCCTCAAGGATGCAACGCTTCTCCAGGTCAAGAATCTCCTGGACCAGGTATTGCTAAAGGCCAAGTCCCTCCTGGACTCCAGGACCAGTACCCTGCCGCATGACATGTGTAGACCCCAACGTCTACAATGTTAGGGTAA
This sequence comes from Dermanyssus gallinae, assembly GCA_003439945.1. Classification (NCBI taxonomy): domain Eukaryota; kingdom Metazoa; phylum Arthropoda; class Arachnida; order Mesostigmata; family Dermanyssidae; genus Dermanyssus; species Dermanyssus gallinae. The sequence continues at coordinate 184,580 of QVRM01002810.1, forward strand.
ATCGCATTCGGCAACTGTCTGGCGGTGACATACGGTTAGTGGTGGCAGAGGCGGCAAAGGGTGGGGACTCTGAAATCAGCCGGGGAGACGCACGGCTGGATCGTTCATCCTTAAGGCGGCTCCTAATCAGGGACGTCATGGAGGACACCACCTCGTAAGACATTGAAATTGACATCCGCAAGGCGTTGCCTATCGAGGGACCGGTGGCCGTTGACCCCCCACAAAAGGGGGCCACCGGCTGATGAACGTTCCTGGTCCGATTGGTCCCGTCTCATGCCGCTAGGTGAACCATAAACACGTCCACCGGGTTTTAGCGGTATAGTCACAGGCAAGCGCTGCCACAGGTGTGGGATTTTTGGACACATCTCCAGGCAAGGCGACGACAATCTGCTGCACTTGCGGCGAAGAGGGACACGCGGCTAGCGTCGCCGCCTGCTCGAAGTGCAGGGAGCAACTCGAAGAGCTCCGCCGCCGTGACACCCGGTCTAACACCCGGCTAACGCCCGCACCTCACGTCACGAGGCCAGCCGGAAACCCTGCTTCCGCGCCACTTACAAGGGCCATCGCACTGTTGCTGCGGATATCGGGGAGTTTACGCTGATCTCCCAAAGAAGCCGCAAGAGGGTACAAGCGTCACCCCCTATAGACTCTCAGGCCTTAAAAACATCTACTACGCATGTAACTTCCAGTGACACCAGTTTATAAAGTACTTTAGCTAAACTGCAACCGCAACAAGGGTGCCCATTACATGCTCCAAGAGGTCAGCAGCAGGTCGGGAGCCGAGCTACTACTCAGCGAGCCCAACGTCCGGTAAGCGGAAAACCTTTCCCCGGGCCGGTTTGCGGCCACCGACAAGGCAACGGGCATCGTACTGGTACGTCGCAGCGAGCTCCGTATCTTCGGACAAAGAGGCGTTTATGGTTTTACCTGGATCGATCAAGCGAAGGCTAAGAATTTTTATTCATGTTACTTCAGCCCCGATGTTCCACTTGACGACCTAAACAGGCTCTTAGACGATTTCCTCCCCGTGGCTCCGGGGGACACATCCGCTAAAAATAGTGGACTAGCCCCCTTGACTGTTTGATGAGATGCGCAAGCAGTCCCCCAGTCATGTCGGGGGACGGAGCCACAACTGGTTTTGGTGGGTTGGAGACTCACACTACCGGTCCACGCTTGTCGGGAGCTTCCCCTCCGTGATGACCGTATGTGCAATAAGTTATATTTCTAAAAAAGTGGATTCAATCTCGTGCACATCGTTTATTTGTATTACGTGGAATTCAGAAGAATCACTCGCAAGGTTCTAGGCGAGTGAGATGGAGACAAGACTGAATCTGGCAAAAAAAGCATCGGCATCAAAATAGAGCGTCGCTATGTGCTAGGGTAGTTGCTCATTGGTCATGTTATGCATATTACTCAACCGACTGATAAGGTATACATTTTCTTTCTGCTTTGCCCTCGTAACATGTATGACCTTCTATTCGCTCTGCTGTCATAAATACTTTAGCATCTGCAGTAATCTCATACCGGTGCTTATTTTTACAAATGCATCCTTTATAGACCGCCCTATGTTAGCTATATAGCGTCTCCTGTTATTCGTGGCTCGGCGTAAAGGGTCCTTGTTAGAGCCCCAAGACTTTCCCACTTTTAAAAATATTTTCCACTTTTTAAAATCACTCGAAGGCCGTGATCGAGTTCGTCGCGCTTTTTCGTGAACATAGTAGCTGCCATGATTTAGTTCGTTAAAGTCGAGGCGCGAAGACGCCAGGATAAAGAGAGTCGGCCTCCCATTTCATGTGACTACTGCACCAGAAGGTGCTTCTGAACAGGAATGCTTGCATCTTCTAAATCCCAAGAGGCAATTAATGCAATAAAATAAGAGGACTAATCATCTGCCTAACTTAAAATAGTCACAAGTAGACATCTGCAAACTGGCCACGGGGATTCAGACAAGCGAAACGCACATGATTTAGCTGTTTCATACCAGTTGGCTTAGGTAAGCAATTAGCCACCTTTTTGAGCCCATAAAGATCTGCTTCTACCTCGTTAATTTCTGTCAGATTCCATAATGACCCACTTACGAAGGACAAGGAATGCGCGAAAAAGCAGAAACATTTTAAAACATTTCAGAGTCGTTAGAGAATCTTGCGTGTCCTATAGCTTCCCCAAAGGCCATCCATAGAGTTCTCCACAGCTGTTCGCATACTGCAGCCAGTCAGTGTGACCCACTATGCAGTGAACTTGGCATGCATTGGCTCATTAGTCGACGCACAGCTTATCGGTTACTGTTATTTAGGCTACCTTATTTCTGATCATTTTGCGCGCATGCTTTAAATTTGCTAGTCTTTTAAGAGTCGTGTTGGTTATATATTGTAACTAAACTCAGCTCTTTATGATCATGTTTTCCTCTTCATGGCGTTTTTTTTTCAATTTAGCCATGCTCTCCACTTAACAGTAAAAACACAGACAAACGAAGAGAATTGCCGCATTGAGTCCCACTCCGGCTGCAAGGCCCTAATCGCCTTAATCCATTTAGTTGCTTTCTGTTGAACTGACACGCTGTTCCACCTCCTGTTACTTATGTCACTATCTCAGGTAGTGCCAATGCAGCATTTGCATGGACTGACTGCAGGTTTATATTGTTTTTAAATTTGTCGCCTGCAAGGTTTGTCTTATGTTTTTTTTTACCATTAGCCTTTGGTTGTCTTTGAAGAGTTCAAAACTGGTTAGCCCAACAAATTGCCTTCGGCCCGGGGACCAGCCGCCGAGATTTGCGACCTGAGGGCAGGATGCTATCCATTGCTCAGCCTCTCGTAAGTAGTAGGATGCTACATTGTCCTCGTCATATGAGAGACGATGTCCAATACGGTCTCTACTGATCGGCTGCTTGGCCCGTTTCATATAGGGAAAACGCAGATTCTTCGGCGGGCGTACGCTACGCGCCCTTATCCTCGCCCGTCCCTCATCCGCCCCCATATCTCTATGACAGTATGATATAACGGAAAACAACTATTTATTAAGTGGTGGGCGTCGTCGTCCTCGTTGTCAGCGTCACCTATTTGCTGGGCTTGCTGGTGCCGACGTAGCAGTTGGGGAAGGTAGCCGTCTGTCCGTGAAGTGCTAATACTACGGGATGAGCCTCAACCTCATTGACGCCCGAAGTGTCGTCGTGATGTCGCGAAGTCGTCATCGTACCCCCAACACGAGTCCTTGACCTCCTCTCTACACCCACCGCTCACCCAACAGCACGCCCAATACCCAACCACCACTACCTACCTACCTACACCACTGTTACTGCGTTTTTCTACTACCCAATTGCCAGCGCTTCGTTCTCCTCGTCCTTGACACTTGCCTCGAGTGGCGCCAACTCATCGACGTTCTAGTCACAGTAATGGTGGAAGTTGAAAAGGCAAAAGTAATATTATTTTTAGCAGTGGTATTGGTGCGACAACGACAACAACAGCAACAACAACAACAACGGCAACAACAACAGCAGCAGCAGCGGCATCGAGCGCTTAACTTGACAGCAACCACACGACCAACGCCAATACGCGCGCGGGGGACTAGATAGCGTTATGGCTGTTGCGTTGTGGCGTGCCGTGCCGAGCCAAGCCAATCCTGGCACCGCGAGGAGCTGGAGCAGTTGCCGGGCCGCCCCGTTGCCGTCGGGACCCCGTTGCAGCTGCAGCTGCAGGTGGGTGCTGCTACAACAGCGGCGGCGGCGGCAGGGAATTCTGCAAGGTTAGAATTTTCATCGACGCCACGTCGTCACACCGGTACTGACATCTGTCAACAGCAGCAACAGCAACGACAGCGACAACAACAATAACAGCAACAACAACAACAGCAACAACAACAACGGCGGCAGTTACAGACAACAACAGCAGCTCTGACAACAACGATAGCAACAACAACAACAACAGCAACAACAACAACTATAGCAACAACAACGATAGCATACGATGGAGGCACAGCAAGTGTCAGTCAATCAGTTGACAAGGTGGTAGACATTGCGCCAGCAGCAGCAGCAGCAAAGACATCACCAGGCAACAAGCCAACCTCAACCGATGATGACAATCACGCCTTTGACAGATCTGCCAGACCAGCAACGGCATCAGTACTACCAGCGACAAGAGAAGAGTATTGGCGGCAGCAGCGGCTTCTGCTTCTTCATCCAGTACTTCAACTTTAACCACTACAACCATTTCTACTACAACGACGACGACGACGACGACAACTACAAGTATTCCTGTTGTTAATGTTATTGTTGTTGTTGTTGTTTTTGTCGTTGTTATTGCTGCTGCTACTGCTGTTGTTTACTACTAGCTAGCTTGCTACGGCCCTACTCATCATCGACAACATCATCACAATCACAATCGTCGTCATTGTTCGCTGTAGTGACCAACGTGGCATATTTGGCGATGATGTGCAGCGGTGCAAGACACGCTTCTGCACCGGCTGCCGGAGCCGCCGCCGCCGCCGCCTGAAGAAGCCGCAGCCGGCGCGCTGTTGGGTCCCCTGTTTGTTGGCAGACCCCCTAGTACCCCCCCCCCCCCGCCCCCCCAGACTAGACTACTAACTAACCAACAACTCACCGACTGGCTACGATTGCACACTAGTAGCAAGACTAAGGGGCTGCCACATTTACTAATGCTCTACAATCATTCTTGGAGTACCACTGTCAGACTGATGATGGTGACGACAACGACGACGACAACAACAACACCAACGACAACACTAAAAACGAAAACAACAACTACAATTATTATACAAAAAGATAAAAGCGACCACAGTAATACTGACAACAGAGATAGTGGTCATCATGCCGATCATGATGTAGATGATATTCTTTATTATTATTATTATTATTATTATTATTATTATTATTATTATTATTATTATTATTATTATTATTATTATTATTATTATTATTTATTTTCATTAATATGTGTTAGGACAATACAATTGTGAGGTGTGAATGTGTATCCTCGTTATTTCATGGTTACCATCTGTCTGTTCTCAGCCCATCGCACCTAATATCGACGCGGCATTTCCTCTGCACACTGCCAGTGAAAGCAGCTGCCTCAGAAATTCGTCTTCGCGTATATCCCCGGTGTTTGCTCGTATTCGATCACCTAAGTCTTTTATAAATTTCCTTGTACTTCTGCTGACCGGGCCCATTGTTTCCATTGCAATCGGCACGAAATTGTATCTAGGCTCTAACTCTTTGTATTTACGCCACTTTTCTTTTTCTGCGTGTTCGGCAACCCATCCCGCCTCCGTCGCGCTGTGGCATAAATAAGACGGTGCGGCCGTGCAGGATACTGTCGCATCCCAAACCAGACATTTGCCTTTTTCCCACGGCGGAATGGTCACACCGTCGGGCCTTTTATCGTCATGAAGTCCAAGTCTGGGTTCCAGCATGCTAGGTATTCCTGCTCTCCGGAGAGCTCTTTGAATTATTGCGTTTATTTCGGTGTGCCTAGGGGCCCGGCCTTGGCTCTTGATGCAGCTCAAGGGGTGGAGGCCATCCTTCTCCACTGGTTTTCCGCAGGCCTTACAAATGTGTGGTTCGCATATCGGCCCGCCGATTCTTAGGGCCGACACCATGCGGAATGAGATGTTGTCCAGCATAGTGCCGAGCTGCGGTGACGGGAGAGCTCTGAGAAATCCGCCACTGAAGGTGTCTCGTGCGGCCAAGAAGACCGCTTTCTCTGTGGGAGACTCAAGGCTTTCGATGATCTCACGAGCTATGACTTTGCATCTGTAGTTGTCGAGCACTCTCTGCGTTGTATGTTTTTCCCAAGGGCCTGGATCCAATCTCAGTTTGACCAGTGACTCTGCCGTCTGCTTAGCTATGTACAGCCGGTGGTGAGCACTCGGGTCAACTAGCGTCTCCGCCAGCTGGCCAAATTCCAATAATGACGCTGCGTAACATATGGGAGCCAATTCTGCTGCTGATCGAATACCCAGTCCACCTTCTCTTATGGGGAGACTTGCTCTTCGCCACGTACTGTCCGTGAAGTCAATGTTGAGAACTTCGCTCAATATGTCCCTCGTAGAGTCGTCGTACGATTGTAGGGCGTCGGGACATTGGCTTGTCGGTGAAGTGCGTAGTGTGTAGTTGAATTTAGGGGAACCTAGACTATATCTCCAAAGGGAAAGTGCCGCTTGTGAGTGCATAGCCAACAGACGAGGTCGTGTCTGTAGCAACGCGCGGCGTTTATCTCTTAAAGTCTTGAAAATACTTTGTGGACTAAGTGGAGCCCCAAGAACCTCTAATTCGACCGGGTTAACTCGCCTGCAGCCTGGTAAAACGGCAACAATTGTTTTGTATGCCTGGTCTTGTTCTTTAGTGTCCGCCCCAACCGTTATTACTTCGCATTTGGAAATATTGAGAACTGTCCCCCCTTCATTCGCAAATTGCAACACCTTGAGTATGTCAGCGGCCACCACTTCTGCCGGTCCTCCTAATGTACCATCATCCAGGTACCAGATGTTTAGCGGACTTCTCATTTGTGACACTAAACTGGAGATTCCTAGGCTAAACAAGGCAGGGCCCAGTGGATCTCCTTGTTGCACTCCATTTGTTGATTTAAGTGGTTCTTTGTCATACCAGGATAGAAGTGATGGATCCCTGTAGCTTTGCCATACTAGCGGCAGGAGTTCTGGTACGTGAAGTCTTACCTCTTCCAATATTACGTCACGTCGTATTGTATTAAAAGCGTTGCTAAAGTCTAGCTTAACTAGAACCCGCACAGGACCGTCTGTTTCCATATATGCTCGTACTGCGTGAACCGCTGCCTCCGCGCCTCCTTTTATAGAGACCCCTACTTGCTTCGGTCCTAAAGCTTTCAATATAAAAGTTTTAGTGATGGCAATAGCCACCTTTGCCACAAGCCTTCGAATCGTGAGGCCACATGCTATGGGTCTGATTGAGCCGTCCTTCTTTTTTAGGGCCGTAAGGTTTGCCCCGTAAAAGATTGTCAGGCATAGAGAAGGCAGGCTGCCGTTTAGTGCCGAGGCTACCAGGGAGCAGACTTCTTCTAGAAGTCTCCCGGATGAGGGTACCGAGTTGTCTAGCATGTCCCGGAGATGCCGGGGGCGCAGCCCATCTAATCCAGATCCAGATGCTACGGCGAAAGATCGGACGGCGTCAAAAACCAATTTATGATGTATAGTGTGTCTTTCTGTTGTTGATGGTGCCTGGAGGGATCCTAGGTGTTCGCTTGCATCTGATAATGGAAGGGGGTGCTTTCTTCTTAATTCCTGCTCCGTGTGATCGCTGAATGGTGCAAAAGAGTCGGTCGAATGCAGGATCCGTGCGGCGGAACGCACATCGCCTTCAGCCAATTTGCGCTCTGCCATCTTTCCCCTGTCGTGATCTGTATCAAGTGGTGTATCGTTCTGTATAATATTACGGTTGCACTCGTCTAGGAGACTTGCGAGTGTTTTCCATCGCGATTCAGTAACGTTATTTCGGATTATTTGGCATAATGTTCGGTCATTGTGCCTCCGTGCTGGGATGCGTAGCATAAGTATTGGCATTATTAGAAGCTTCCCCCAAGACGCATTGTCTTTCGTTGTGTTGAAATTGGAAAGTGCTTCAGCGTATGCTGCGCAGCATATTTCTCTGACTCCTCTGGGTATCACTTTGACTAGTTTAATGTTTCGATGCACCTGGGCCAGGGAACGGATTAGCGTAATTGAATCGAGGTTCGCATCCAGTTGCCTGTTCGGGTCGTCTTGAGCCGAAAGCGACGCAGGCGATGACGAATCTCTTATAAGTTGACTAGATGAAGACCGGGTATATGTAGGGTGAAGGCGCGTCATATGCATACGCAAGCCCCGGAGTGACCTTAGGGACTTCTTGCACATTTCGCAGGTATATGACTGTTGTGATCGTAGTTGGGGTTGATCGGGATTTATATGGGCTGAAGGTTGGGAGCTCATGGTAAATTCGTAGTGTTTTGATGCTCTTCTTTGCTCAGGTTTTCTATTAAAATGGTGGGCGTTGGTGTCTCTTTACCTTCTATGGCTGATATCAAAAGTGCCTTTCCAGGCTCGGATTCTAAAAAGTCGAGCACTTTCGCGATCACAGGATTTTCTTCTAGCCAGGCACTTAGTAGACCTTTCACAATTTTCCATATCTTTAAGATATTGTCAACCATGATTGAAATCTGGGAAGGCAACGGCTGTTGTTGATTTTGCCGAGTGACATTTCTATGTCCACTTGAGGGCTTGGCCGCTGTTTTCTTCTGTGGGATAGGCGGCGGAAGGTGGCACAATGTTTTACCACTCTTGTCAAGTACCGGTTGTGGGCCGGCGGGCCTCGCTGCGTCGGCGTATGATTTCTGCCCATCCCTGCTCGTGATGGCTGGGCTCGTGCTCGACGTTTGCTCGAAGCTGGGAAAATCGATGTGTGTTAGATTCGAAAAATGGTTAGAAACCTTTGTGTAAAGTTTCTGTCTCTCCGCCTCCATATACACTCTTTTTACTTCGCATCGGCCATCGGTAGCCGAGTGAGCGCCACCACAGTTGGCACACCGAGCTTTTTCTCGACATTCCCACATTTGGTGGCCGGGACGTGCGCATCTCCTGCACGTAGGATCCTCTTTCTTTATGCAAGCGGATGCCTTATGTCCAAACTTCTGGCACGAGAGGCATTGTAGTGGTGAACCGGGACATAATGTAACTTTGAAAACCTCGCCTACTATGTCTACTTCAGCCCTCAGGGTATTGCTGAACCTCAGTCTCACCCTGCTTGAACATTTCATTACTTTCACTACGGTATTGTCCTTCCCTATGCCAGCCGCAGAAAATTTCTCTCTGCGGACTTCTTCAACGCCTTGTTCTTTAAGACATTCCAGAAGATCTTCTTCAGAAAACTGAGGATTTACTCCGAAAATTCTTCCCCAGAGGACTGATGTATCAGAGAGCTCTTGAATGTCTACTCCGCAAATATTCTTTAATGTCCTGACAGCTGCTATTTGGTCTTGACTGGCTGCACGGATAGCTAATCTGCCCTGCGACGTAATTCGTGCGTGTGCGCCAGGGATAGATTGCCTTATTTCTGTGTATATCTTTAGGACGCTGAGCCCTTTCAAAGCATCAGGATTATTCCGGCATTCAAAAATTATCTCTAGGCTGCTTTGGCGTGGAATATAGGCTGCACCTTGATGTTCTTGGTCTACCTGTCTGCCCATCATTATCGCTACTTTCTTACGAGCATCTCTGACGGCGCGATCTGCTCTGGTAGGTTTGTACTGCCAGTCAGCGTTGTTGTCATCTGGGATCTCGTCATTGTCCATCATTTGTTCTCTAAAACTTTCCCCATCATTACTCTCTGCGCGTTTCTGATTTGATTCCATTAAGCTATCCAATGTTTTCTCTCTTCTCAGCGCCAGTTTGGCAGCCACAGCTGTTGTTGCGGATACTTTGTTTGACAGGCGACACTTTGCTGAGCAGCGATTATTATTATTATTATTATTATTATTATTATTATTATTATTATTATTATTATTATTATTATTATTATTATTATTATTCAATTGTGAGGTGTGAATGTGTATCCTCGTTATTTCATGGTTACCATCTAGCTATTCTCAGCCCATCGCACCTAATATCGACGCGGCACTTCCTCTGCAAACTGCCAGTGAAAGCAGCTGCCTCAGAAAGTCGTCTTCGCGTATATCTCCGGTGTTTGCTCGTATTCGATCATCTAAGTCTTTTATAAATTTCCTTGTACTTCTGCTAACCGGGCCCAATGTTTCCATTGCAATCGGCACGGAATTGTATCTAGGCTCTAACTCTGTGTATTTACGCCACTTTTCTTATTATTATTATTATTATTATTATTATTATTATTATTATTATTATTATTATTATTATTATTATTATTATTATTATTATTATTATTATCATCATCATCATCATCATCATCATCATCATCATCATCATCAGAGCTTTCTTATGTGAGACAATTGCTTATTCCAAACTATTGTCTCCGTGCAAACGTGTGGTTACGGGTTCTCTTACCCAGAATTAGGCCATTTCAACAATGTGCCCCGAACAAATGCTCCATTTCCTCGTTGACAGTATCTGACGCAAGAGTCCAGATGCTCTTGAGTTTCCCGTCGAAAGGTTAAGGCTTCTATCCACGCAATGAATCAGGTGAAGTGTAAGGTGGAGCCATGACCTGCCATGACCTCGTGTTAACCCCGTGGCAAAAAAACAGGGTCTAAGAAGGACAGGCCGCAGTGGGCTTCCAATTGGGGTAGCCTGCCTGTGGCAATGTCCAGTTTGTTTTTTCGACTGGCTAATGCTTTTGCAGTGCCGTTCGACAATAAGGGTACACCTAACAGCACCAGGTCGACCTTGTCTGCTACTCGACAGCTTAGAGGTAGGCCAAGAATGTCGTTAAATCTACTGACTTGACTCATTTGTGGGCTGTGATATATATTGCACATTTGACCAGGTTCAGGGTCATGCCATCACACCAAGGCCAATGGTCTTTGGGAAATTGCTTGTGTTCTACTTTGAGTACTACTACAACAACCCGAACGTCTTTCGAAAAGTGAAACTGCATTCTCGCACTTCCCTGGTGGTTGATAATGTACAACTTGACCCAGGCCGTATTGCTGCCACAGAGAATACACATTAAAATATTTTATCTACCACCTTTGTCTTCAGCCCAAAGTGAACGTACGTCCAAAGTAGGCACTAAATGATGACATCGATACGTAACCAGCGGCCAACGTTTCTCTCATTATGTGGATTATCGTCTATGATTTATCTACAAGCGGTGTCTGTACTATCTAACCATTAGCTGTTTTAATTTAAATACCTCGCGTACATAGTCTCTTATAGACGCTTAGTTGTCTTCGCTCTTCACCAGTAGTCTAGCATTGCTTCCAGCATAAATGGTTGCGTCTCAAAAAGCTTCAGCGCCTTGCTTTTTAAGACGGAATGCCGTATGCTCTATCGTAGAGTCGCACGTGAGGCTGAGGGGCCCGGCGACTTCAGTGATTTGTCTTCGGGAACCTCCATTTGCAACGATGTGCCACGTTTGGTATTTGCGTTTGAAGTGCCGAATAAATCCACGGTAGCCAGCCATTCTTCTTGTACTGCCTTTAGCTCGTTAATAAGTGTTTTCATATTGCTACCCATGCTTTGTGCACTCTGAACCTCGTTAAACTCCTAGTCCCCTCTTAACCAGCTTAATGATTGCAAAGCATTTCGGCAGTTGAAATCGTGATAATGGTGCCTACAAACTCCTCCGGCTTCTTTTGTTTCCCCTCTCCATCGTGGCACCTCGCCTCGAGCAGTCCCGGCCGGCTGTGCAAACCTCCCTTCTGAATGCTTCATTGGCCGTTTTCAGCGCATTTTCCCTCACTCTCTGCAACTCTTTTAGTGCACAGAGGGGACGTTTGTACGACACCTACGATACGGGACTCTCTTAGCTTTTGGCCCTGTAGAAGGGTCTGACCATACTGTCCAAGCCGTGCCCATCCGTCACGCAAGCAGCGGGGCATCTTTTTACTTTTGCTTGGCAATTCTTAACCATGTGTTCGGAGCTGTAACATTGGTGACAGACCTTTTTCGTAGCCGCGGTCTTCTTGCAACTTTTTGTAGTGATTCTGGAATTTAAAACGATTGGCAAACCTCAGGCAGTCTCTCAGGTCTGCACCTCTTTCATTCGAGCTTCAGATGTTTGTGGGCCAAACGGTCCGTAACCACCAGAGTGTACCATATATTCGCTCTAAATCGCTCCAGACAAGGCTTAAGTGCTGTGGCCCGTCGGCTTAGACCAGATGCAGGCTTTCCCTAAGAGCCCTCTCCGCTTCCCTCTAATTTAATAAGGGGTCAATTCCCCATAAAACGGCAGTGCGGTTGCTACCGATTGTCGACAGTCGGCATGCATCTTCGTGTTTTTTTCTATGGACGCTATCAGCACCTGCCCCCACGAGACCCCATCATGCTTGTTTTGACTTCGCTCGATAATTAAGGTCCGAAAAACACAGATAATTTCTGCAAAGATACCGCGCTTTCTACCCCTGAGCGTGCCCCGGCCAACTGACGGGCTTTCGATAGGCATTGCTCGAGAACCGCTAGTTCCAATAGGTTACTTCAGTTCTACTACGCCTATGGCCAGGCGATTCAGGCGCTTCTTGGGCAAATGAAGTCCGTTTGGGTGACCTTGAAGTGTTGAGCACTTTACCCAGCCAATCCCATATCAAGAAATTCAACTGTTCCTCGAGTTTCACTAATCCTTCGATTGCCTCCTCGACTTGAACTATCACTCTATCTTCTTTAGTGCATTGGCATCTGGCTTTAGTGTTCTATTTGTTCCATCACACCGCCGACTCTCAACGTTTTCTACGTCTACCAGAATAGTTAGGACGCGAACGGTATGGATGGTAGTCGGTAGTTGTAACCGCTGTTGCCGTAGGGACTATTGTGGCATGTGCGGCCGTTGTAGTAGTTATGGCAATCAAAGTGGTTAACAAAGTGACGGGTTTGGTGTCGGGAAGTGTGCACGTCTATGCATGAAGCTGTCAAAAATCCCGTACCCAAGCTGTATATTGCAGCAAAGCGTATAATTAAACAGTCATATCGTTTATTATTATTATAGAGTCACACAATTGTGAGATGTGAACGTGTATCCTCAATATTTCATGGTTTTGCTCGTTTATAATAATAATAATAATAATAATTTTGTTTTGAACAAGGGTTTATTTTATCAATATGTACATGTATCACAATTATCAATATATTACTTATATAATATCTACAATATTGCTTATATTATTCTTATTGCTTAAGTGTCGGTGACCACTCAACATCATCTTGGCGTTGCCTCTCTGTAATTCTAATGACACTCTCTGTCGGAGGAAAGCGGTCGATGGCTCCGCTGTGGCCTCGAAGAGCTTCTTCCCAAGCTCCTTTGTCAGTTTGAGTGCATCCTTGCCCCAAACGCCAGATGACTCGAGGCCGAACGCCATTACAACGTGGTCCTCAAGGAGATGCGCGTATAGGCGCCGTTTGTGCATCTCCCGTTGGTGGATAATGTTGCCGACGCCCGCGTTGGCTAGTGCACGATAGCCGAGAGCGTACGTGTCGGAGACGGTGACGTCCCATGCCAGCGACCGATTGCGGTCCCAGTCTCGGCTGGTAAGGCCGTCCGGTCGACGCTTGTCGTCGCTCTGTAGTCCAGTGTGACGCGGTAGCCGGCTTGTCTGAAAGCGCGCCTGAGGATGTCATTTATGGCATCGTGGCGGCCCTGCGTAAGCCCAGCCAGCTTAGTGCAACTAAGTCGGTGCAGGCCACGTGCATCTACCGTTTCACCACACGGGCATGCCTCTGTCTCAAACATGGCAATGCCAAGTCTGAGGCCACTGGCGGCACGGAAGTGATCATCAGCCAGCTTACTGCCGACTAGCTCGGACGGAAACACGTCAAGCCACGCTCCGGCAGCGTCGGATGAAACCGCTTTCAGTCTAATGCCGTCTATATCTAACTCACAGGCAGACAGAAGAGTTAAGTGGGTAGCCTGAGTGGCGATTTGGTCCCACCCCTTCTGCCTAGTGACCTGTTCCTCAGATGGACGACCAGACTGACGCGCATCCCAGATCCGAGCGGCGTCTTGTTGGTGGCTGATAAGTCCGCAGGCAGTAGCGGCCACTGCAGAAGCGCAGCTGTGCGACGAAGCAAGGCAAGCGGGTAAGGCAAGGTCCGTGGCCGAACGAATGCCCATTCCACCCAGCCGGACCGGTAAGCTTGCCTGCGTCCATGCCTTATCATCAAGCGTTACGTCAAGGATGTTTTCCAAGGCTCTCCTCACCTGGTCGTCGAGGTTCAGAGTTTCTGACGGTAGAGGGAAGACAGGTGAGGTCCGTAGTACATACAGGACCTTTTGCACTCCCATTGCGTGCCGGAGTAGGAAGTAGGCTTGATGTCTACCGAGATGGCCCAGTCTCTGGTAAAGCCGGGAAAGTTGTTCTCCCTTCTCGGCTAGTATCGGACCGATCATGTCGGGAAACACCGCCGTACCCAGCAGGTCCAAATCACATCGATCCTTTACAAGGATGCCCGGGAGGTTGCTGTTAAATTCAGCGATCACCTGCTGTCTCTCGTCGTCCTCAAAACCCTGTAGAAATAGCTTGCATTTAGATGGGTTAAGCTGCAGCCCGCTCCATTGCTCGAACGCTCGGAGATCCTTGATGTCTCTGAGTAACACCGAAGGATCGTTGTCCAGAAGGGTCCCATCGTCGAGGTAAAACAAAGGAACCTTGGATGCCACCTGCTTAACGTACTGATGCAGAAGCAGGCTAAATGCAAGAGGAGCCGCTACGTCTCCCTGCTGACAACCGGCTGATGACCTAATTTCAACCTCACCAAACATTAGGGGAGTCGGTTTGCTATATGCCTGGTCCATCATTGGATAGAGGGCCGGGGCGTGCTTGGAAATCTCTGTCAAAAGGTGTCCTCGTTTGTTTAAGTTAAACGCATTTTTAAAATCTAATTTTAGGAGGCAGCATTTTTCGTTGTGTTCGAGAAAGGTGCGAGCTGTGTGAGCAATTATTTCTGCACCATTTTGAGTGGCGTACCCCATCTGCCGTGGCTGCAGGTAGCTTTTCACATTGACCTGGGGAAGCAGGGTCTTTGTGGCCAATCTTCGCAGAGTGCAGCCGACGGCTATGGGTCGGTATCCTCCGGTTTTCTTTTTCAGAGCGATAAGCCACCCTCCATATATCACGTTTCTCACAGCCTCCGGAACTTGCCCGTTACGTATGCTGTCGCATACTTTGGCGAGTGTTTCCAGTACATCGTTGTGGTCTCCGTTGGCAGGGAGAAGGCATTTTAGATGGTCAGGCGTGAGGCCGTCGAGGCCTCCCGCCGCAGCGGATGGAAAGGAGCGAAGTGCCTTGGCAACATCCTCGCCTGAGCACGACCCGACCGCTGGCAAGCCGAAAGGGGACGGTGGCACCACGTCCCCTGCAGGAGCAGGAAGATGTTTTGCCACCATCTCATTAATCGACTCCTCCGTTACGGGCGCAATCGTGTCATCGGAAGACAAGATCCTAATAGCGCTTCGCACATTAAAATCCATGGAAAGCTTGTGAGCAGCGATCTGAGCGCGAGCTTTATCCGTCAATATACGTTTGCCTCGACCCTCAGCTTCCACGAAAGTGAGAGCGGCACCCCCGAAAAGGGCCACCTTTGCTGGCCAAGCTATGGCCTCCCTAGGTTTCTTTTTCGACGTGGAGGACTTTTGGGGCGAGGGTGAGCAGCGCGGTCCAGCTCGCTTCGTCATTCTTTTTCACGACGTCTTTAAGCAGACGGTGGAAGAGTCCGCGCAAGGGTATTCTCGCTCCCTTTGGGATCCTGCGCAGCACCTTGCGTGTCATCTTGGCGTTGGCGAGTAGCTTGTGAAGAGAAAGGGGAGAAAAGGGCGGCAGGTGATTATCAGGTGTCGGGCCTCCGTTCACTGGAGACTGGCTGGCGGGGTGAGGAGAGGGTTCTACTAGTGAAGAGTGCGGAGAAGGCAGCGGCTGTGAGACGCTGCTAAGAGTGGCAGCGGCCTGTTGAAGCACTGCTGGCCCACTAGACTCGGCTATCTTTTTCTTATGGGTCCTTCCTGTGTGAATCTGCACACCTCTCTTTGTAGGAAAGCACATTGAACACCACGGACATTGAAACTCATTAGCCATTGCTGTTGCTTCTCCTTTGAAACAGAGCAGTTGCTGGCTTTGCTGCGGCTGTCCACTTCTCATGCCTTGCGGTTTCAAGTGAAAATCCCGTTTTCATTGTCGGCGCGGTGAGTTTTTGAATGTTCCAAACTCAAAATGTTGGTTGGGCAGCCGTTAGAATTCGAATTTGAATGGCAGCGGCGTGCCGCTCGGAGCCTCCGGGCCGTTATGCTAGTGGTTTCGTTTTGCTTCATCGTGTCATAGTTAGAACTTCTCAGCGTCTTAGCCGCTGGCTTCTCCGTCGAACGGTCATACACAGTACACCAAAATGATCACTGAGTTACACTCATCACTCTGGTATGTCACTTGCTGTCCTGCACACACACGGATAGGTGTGTTCCCTCGGAGCTCCATACGCACACGTCCGCACTCCTTGGCGCCAACAATAATAATAATAATAATAATAAAAATAATAATAATAATAATAATAATAATAATAATAATAATAATAATAATAATAATAATAATAATAATAATAATAATAATTATTATTATTATTATTATTATTATTATTATTATTATTATTACTCCGTACATTGAGTACTTTGCGTATTTGGCGGCCAATCACTGGAAACCTGGTACCAAACCTTCGAGTACTACTTACTCGAGTACGGATCGGCAGCCGCCGCCCCGTTTTAATACATACTCAAGCCATGTTGGAGGCATCACGAGTAATAACGAATAGAATACCGTCCCAAAATAGGTCTTGTATAGTGACATAGTGTACAGCATGGCACTACTTCTATGACAACGGATGCTGTTGCTGTAAACTGGCTAGTAGTCGTCAAACGCTATGGCTGATTATTATTCTTACTAAGAAGCTCCTCGGAAAGTAGAGAGGTCGGATCAGCAATATGAGTTTCCGCTGTTTTGACCCCTTACACTGTCCGGCCCGCAGCTAGCTGAAGTCCCCGCCGAGCAGAAGTGAAGACCCCCCCCAACCACCCCCATTCGGCCAACGTTGTCTATGTATATATCTATTTAGCGATCTATCCATCTATATGTGGAAATATATTGACTAACAAATCTAAAAATGTCTTCTATAGAATTATTAGCCGTCTGTCCCGACGACGAGAATGGGTCAGTAAGGTCAGTCAGTCAGTCACACAATGAAGTTTGTCAGTATATATCGCCAGTTTCTCTAAGTAAACATGTTTATTCATGATTTCCGTTTGTCTTCTACCGCGGTTGTCTATCTTCTAGCTATAATTGCTATAAAAACGGCACATCACAAGGATTGCTAATAGGCCGTATGATTAATGATAACAACTAAATCCATAGCAATATAGAAGAAGTATTCCTCGACATAGCCTGATTGAGTGCTTAGTTGGGCGCGAGAGTATTTGAGGTAATAATGGCTTTGCTGCCGATCATCGGTTGACTCAGCTGCACCTCGGTCAATAGTGGCTTAGCTGCACCCCAGCACCGCACCGGTGAGGTCAGCTGGCAGTGCTGGTGACGTTAAAATTATGTTTGTCTTGAGCCTGGCAAAATACTCCTAAAGTCGTATAAGACAAACGAAAGGAAACGGCAATTGCTGATGTGCCAACATCACGTCACTTGTGAATTACGCCCAGCATTGTCACCCAATCTGCTCTCCTGGCAAACAAAAAGGGGACGTGTTATCTTGTTTACCTGTTTTCTTTTCACTGGCTATTTGTTTTCCACTGCTTGTGTATAACTTTTGTTTTTTTTTGTTTAATGGTTGACTTGTTTTCTTACTACCTAGATATATTCTGTTCTGTGTGAATATGTGTGGGCGTTTTGAAACGCCTGTCAGCTAGTCCTATTGTCGAGCCCGGTGGCGTGGTGCATGCATTCGCCTGCGCCTCATAGGTGCGCGGGTTCGAGCCCCATCGTTGCACATTTGTATTTATGGGGGTCGGTCTATTGGAGGCAATGCAAAAAGCAGTCCCGTGGATGTTACATCTCGGCTAGGGGTACTAGTTAGTACTATTGGCTGTGCTCTGCGTTTGTAGACCGTACTGCACCGATCGGTCGCGACTGTCTCCAAATGACCACTGCAACAGAGCAACTGTCTCCATCTTCATCGCCACCAATGGTGGCGGCGTGAATGAAAAGCTAGGTCTTCTGAGGTGTCCGGCTATCCACCAGCCCCCGAATGCTGTCCAGCGGCACGATCTGATCATTTCATTCTATCACCTGTACGTGCCATGATCACTGCCCCGCAGTTGCTGCTGCTAGACAGATCTGTGACGATGCTATGCTAATAAATAACGGCGATCTGCTAATTATGAGGACCACAGCTGCTGCGGCGAAATTATCTAGAATTGCTTCTAGACACTACTACTTCGTACTTCTACTATTACTACTAGTGGTAGTATTGTGGAAATTTAACTATATAAGGCTAATAAAAGCTTGCTAAAAAAACATTTGGTTGCATTGTCCCGTCTGCCCGTATCCGTCCATGCAATGACGCAGCCTGATCCACTGACTCAGATCCTTTTAATAGCTGTCGTTGATCCGGATCATTGGTTATGCCCTTGGTAGCAGCAGCCGCGAATGGGAACTAACGAATGAGTCATATGCCGCATACGTGCACACAAACCGCTGCCACATACATATATTCTGTTTGCTCTAAATTCGCATTAGGGCATTTTCCGTTACAATTTACAAGTTGGGACGCTGCAATGAGTCATGTCGTCCCGTATATCGTCGACGAGCCTACACACATCGGACGACGGTATGGCAGGTAGGAAGGACTTTTGCCGAGAATAACCTGGCCCTGGAACAAAACCTCGATGCGTCGCTGGTTTCGTTTTTTTGTTCGCACATTTCGCGCTGTTTGAAACCATGCACCCGCCGCGTTGTGTTGAGCGGAAATCAACAGCAAAATTTATCATGTGCTGCCCAGTACTAGTAGTAGTCGTAGTAATGTGACCCTCGACATGATGAGGGAGACTAACATACCAGATCCATGCGGGCGAAAGTGTGCCTGATGCGCCATATCCATGACCCTAAAGATGCAATTTGATTGTGAATGTTACAAAGCTTTGTTCGGAGTTTTAAGGTGCAGTTGACATTCACTTGCGGCATATATATATATATATATATATATATATATATATATATATATATATATATATATATATACAATGCTGTATTGCAGAGAATGACAGGGCGAAAATCAGAAGAACACGACAACATTTCTCGTAAGGATGGCGAAAGGCTCAGGCACAGCAGACTCAGGCCAACGCAGCACTGACATCTCGGATCGCTCCACAGACCAAAGCGTCCAGATGTCGATCAGGTGATTGTAGCGCATCTATGCAGAATAACAAGTTTGATGCCAGATCTAAAATCATTGCATAATGAATGCTGATAACGATGTGATTTGATGGCATCATTTGCATCATAGCAGCAGCAGCAGCAGCAACAACAACAACAACAGCACAAGCAACAACAACAACAACAACAACAACAACAACAACAACAACAACAACAACAACAACAACAACAACAACAACAACAACAACAACAACAACAACAACAACAACAACAACAGCAGCAGCAGCAGCAGCAGCAACAACTATAGACCAGACTAGTTTGAACAGACAATTTGTGTTTAATACTGTGTCATAGCCGTCAAGTGACCTAGCCTACCCCAATCTATCTTTCTATTTGCTGGTTTGCACATATATATATATATATATATATATATATATATTTATATATATATATACGTATATATATATATATATATATATATATATTTATATAAATATTTTACGCTCGTTACAACGCTCGGTCGTCGGATACTTGAGAGCGTTGGTGCTCGTTCCAGCGACCATCTCGGCGTCCGTTTGTCAGTCCGCTGTGCGGCTGCTGGCAAACGCAGTGCGACGGGTCGACGTCGTCGTTGTCGTCGTCGTCGTCGTCATGCGACACGTCCGCCATGACGTGTCCGCGTGCGTCTGTCTGTTTGTCCGTCCGTCCGTCCGTGCGTCTGTCTGTCGTCTGTCCGTTGGTGGGCTTCGGTCTTTCGGTGGGTCGGTCGGTATTCGGTCCCCTGTACCGACCGACGGCCGCCGATTCCGGCGGCCAATGGATGTCCCCGACGGTTGCCTAAAGAGGCTCTTGCTGCTGCTGCTTCATTGAACCGCAGTACCGCCAGGCAGCCACCCGCCACCCAGCCAGCCATTCAGCCAGCCAGCGAGCGAGCGAACGAACCAGCGAACCAGCAAAGCAACAGCCAGGGCAGCAGCGTCTAACTTTGTTAGCTTCGAAGGACAGCAACAGCCTTGACAGCAAAACAAGGCGGCAGCTACAGCAGCTGCTGCTGTTGCTGATGGTGGCGGTGCCGATGGTAGTGGTGGTACTTCTGCTGCTGCTGTTGTTGTTGCTAATGTTGTTGTTGATGTTGTTGTTGTTGGTGTCGTCGTTGTTGCTGTTGTCGCAAATGAGACTCGTTCTGGCGTCGTCGGTGCCGTGGGGCCGTCGCTACTACCTGCCTACTTACCCGCCTACCTACCGGCGTCGTGGTATTATTGACTTTACCAATACCGCGCGCGATAGACGACTCGTTAGAAGACGACGACGACGACGACGACGACGGTGGACGCTCCGTCAGTACCAGCAGTACCAGATGCAGCTCTAGCAGAAGTTGTTGGCATTATTGTAGTTGTTGTTGTTGGCATCTGCAGCGGTCGCTGCAGCACCAGCAGCAGCATCATCAGCATCATCAACTACACCACCGTTATCATCATTATCATCATTATTATCATCATCATCATCGTCGTCGTCCGTCCAAGGTGACGGCGGCAACAACAATAACACCAAAAACAACGACATGAACAAACACAGCAACAATAACAACAGACACAGCAGCAACGACAGCAACAACAACAACAGCAACAACAACAACAACAACGGTGACAACGACATTAACAAACACAGCAGCAACAAGAAAAACAACAGAAATGAGGACAGCAGCAGCAGCAGCAACAACGACAACAAGCGACAACGAGAACAACAACAACAAAAAGCGACAACAAGCGACAACTACAACAAGCGACAACAACAACGACGACGACAACATTAACAAACACAGTAGCTATAAGAAAAACAACAGAAATAACAACAACAGCAGCAACAAGAACAACATGACAACGGCAACGATGACTACAACGCTGCCACGTACAGCGCATGCTGGTGGCGAGCTGATGCCGTGATACCCACCAACAACCCGAGTGGACCACTTGCATACATGGCGCCTACTGTGCTACACACAACGACGTCAACGACGGCGGCGCCGACGACGTGCGTCTATACATTGATTCATTGATACACCCATCCATCTACCTTTTCATCTCGATCGATCTGCCTGTCTGTCTATCTGTCCGACGAGCTCGTTGGTTGGTCGGTTGGCCTGGATTGGCCTGTCATGGTTTGATCCGAAACAGCAGAAGTTGCCGCTGCTGTTATGCGTTACAGCTGGCTGTCATTACTGCATGTACTGCTACAACAACAGCAAAGTACTACTGCTAAGTACAACTGCAGCCGCAGCAGCAGCAGCGGATGGTGATGGCTGGCGCGGAGACAGGCGCGGGTCGCGTCTGTCGGGGCCGGGAAGGTCGGGGAGCCCGCAAGCCCTTCGACCTGCGCGCCGCTAGCAGGGGTAATTACGTCGATGATAAGGATGATACACTTGTTGTTGTGGTTGTTGTTGTTGTTATTGTTGTTGTTGTTATTGTTGCTGTTGTTGTTATTGTTGCTGCTGTTGTTTTGGCACTAATAATCAACACTTCTCAATTAAAAAGCCATAACTGAGAGTTCCACTCTTCTTAAGAAACCTGTTGATTGTACTCTACAATCCTAACCTACTGTCAAGTTGAAAGTCGGAACTGCTCGCCACTTGTGTAGTTTGTTTTTCGCTATCTCCAAAAAGTGGCCGTAGTATAGCGATCTCATTTTTAACGTGGTAAGCCCACGTGTGTGGTGACTATCACGTGCCCGTTTCGTTTAGGCTAGACGAACCCCACTTCAGAAGTGTGCCCCGAACGGAGACAGCGTTTCCACATTGTATGTCAATATCAAGACGTTGTGCTAAAGAAGAAAGATGATTTGCTATCATCGGATGATAGATTTGACAAAGACAGCCTTGCGGGTTAGCTGCCTGGTCTGAACGCCAGGAATTTGTGGGGATACCTAATTGATGAGTATCTTCTTCTTCTTAGATTGTTGGTCTTCGCGTAAAGCGGCTGCGTAGCCAGTTTTGGATGAGCCGCCACTGACAAAATAGACAAGCCCTCACAGCTACGTTGCTCAAAGGGTGTAATGGCCATCCTGTCTGGACGTCTGTTGGCCTCCGCGCAAAGATCGGGCGGTTCTAAGATGCAAGGGAGGCCGCATGACCTAAGGGTCCTGCTCATGGTCTTATTAATAGTGGTATGCCTAAGACGTCCTTCTACACTGATACCGATACACGACAGGCCGTGATGCCCCAGTTGGTCGACGGGCTAACTGCATTGACACTGCTGAATGCTGACTTGGTTCTAGTCGTAGGCCCACTGCTATGCGAGTCGCCTCGTCATCGAGAAGTGTGCATGCCATGGGTGCACTGGAAATTGATATAAACCAACGCCTCAATTGTTTGCGGATACGGCGTTAAAGCGGCATTTAGTCGTTTCTTCGGCAACTTCGTTGAGGAAACGTCTAAACTGACCGACCCTCGCTGTACCTAGAAAGGAAGGTCCGCTGGGAATGGAGTACAACGAAAAAGCTACAGTATTAAGTATAGCTTACTTGGAATACCGTAGCAAACGCTATTTCCCTATTGTGGCACCGCAGTTCAGATATATGGTGTCTTTGTTAATCAGGTGCACCAACTAAAAGATAAGGTTATTTCGAATATAACATCACATTGTGGAGAGTCCAAACTGAACAATACATTTTGCTGTGATAATAGTTATGGAAATAAGTCTGTGCCCAAATATCAAATTTAAAAGTTACAAAGTTGTTATTCTGTATATATTTTCTAAAGAGATTATACCAAGCACTGTCAGATGCAAAACTTATGCCGACAACCTCAAGGTGTATGTTTGTACAAACGGCATTCAACGACCGCAACTAAAGACAATGGTGCTGTGAGAACGATTAGACTATTTTGGTCCCAGAGTGAGTTGTATATTGTTCAATGGACCCTCGGTACATTCGGCAAATGTGTACACATTTTGTTCACTTTTGCAGGTATGTGTACACTGCACACATGTGCACGGCAAATATGTACACACCCCTCGTCGTTGAGAACGAAGAGTACAACTCTCGATATTAGCCACCACATCGCTGAAGTTGATGTCTAGTCTGCAACTCCTGTTTCTCAATACAAATACAATTCTCCGTTGCCGTATGTCATATGCATGTTATAAAGAAACCTGCTTTTTATTTACAAAATGCGCACAAAAGCCTGGTGTTGTGAAGTTGGCAAGCCATATCTGAATTAAAAAAAAACACATGTTGATGCTCTTGAACACAGTCAGTCAAAATGTGTCCAGCGTGGTTCTATTAGATGCTGCCAACGTTGTGATGGAGAAAATAAAACTGACATACCAGTTTCCGACCTTCACGCTATAGCTGACATTCAACCATACGAATGTTAATGCAACAATGCAGCGGTTGAAGTTGAAGAACCGCGTTTCTGTTTTTTGTTTAAGCTGAGACAAAATAAGCTTCCAAGTGGCCAAACTAGTTCGTCATCATCAGCAGTGGCCAGAATGCTAAACCCTGTCAGTGAGCTGGCATTACCAGGACGTTATGATGAAACTCCCAAGTGCCGTGAAGTGTGCTCCAACTGAGATAAAAGCACTTCGTTCGTGTGTGTGTGAATGGCTAAAATTACTACAATTACTGAAAAGAATTGGCATATCAGCACCGCGATCATCATCGACCTCATCGACATTGCGAACGTTATTATCTATCATCGCCATGAGCTTCAGCAGCAGCAGCAGCAGCAGCAACAACAACAACAACAACAACATCAGTAACAATAATGTGATATAGATCATACAAGAATAGTAACGACAAGAGCAGCTGTTACGAAAACAGGCAAAACAGTACTAACAATTGGGTAGATACTGGATAACAAAATCACAATGACGACAACAACAATAACAACCACCATCACAAAAGCAACAACAACAACGACAACCACCACAAAGACAACAACAACACGAACAAAAACAGTCGCAAGGAAAACCAAGAACAGAAGAAAAGCCGAAAGCGGCAGCACGCAAGAGCCACAACCGCACAGGGACATTAGTGACGGCAATGGCAAGTACAGCAATAACAATAATAACCACAACAACTGTAACGACAACAACAGCGGGAATATCAACAACAACAACGACGATGACGGCGATCATTTGCTAACGGTCTAACGTGGCGATAACCACGTATGCGCGTTTTGTAGCCTTGTCAACAATTTTTCGTGCGACGCGGTCTAGTTTGTAGTCATTGCTATTGCTGGCCATTGCTGTGATCGGCGTCGCTGTTGTTGTTGTTGTTGTTGTTGCTGCTGTTGTTGCCGTTGTTGTTGCTGCTGTTGTTGTTGTCGATGCTGTTGCTGTTGTTGTTGTTGCTGTTGTAGTCGGTGTCGTTGTTGTTGTGGGCGTTGTTGTTGTTGTTGCCGTTGCTGTTGTAGCAGCAGCGTGATATAATTTGCGCATACACTGAAATTACTGTAACACAGCAGCACCAGCAGCAGCAGCAACATGACATGATGGCAGGCAGCCTTTAGCGATTAGGTGCTGCCGCTGTTTGTTGCCGCCGCTCGTTGCGAGACGGCCGCATGTAACAACAAGCCGGAGCGTTATGTGTTATGGGCGGCACGCGGTACGCGCGGCCTTCAGCCGCAACGAACCTGGAGCCAGAACCACCACGAACCAAGCCGGGGGTGCGGGGGGACGGGGATGCGGGGGGACGGGAATGCCGGGGGGGGGGGGGGGGGGGTGCCAAATGCTCCCTCCCTCCCTCGATGCATCCATCCATTCGTGCCGTCCGTCCGTCCGCTGCTCGTTTCTCTCTTTCATTGGTGGTTCGTTGGTTCACAACTGCCGCCTGCCATGCTCACAACACACACACACTAACACACAGATGGCCAAACTGACGGACATGAGCTAGGGCAAATAGACGGACAAACACACACACTCACGCATACGCCTGCCGTTTCGACCCACCCCGACCCAGGGCGGCTTCAATGGACAAACAGGAACCCCCTCCCCCACAATGACGTCGACGGCGACGGCTGCGTTGTCGTCGGCTGTAGTGGAGGCACCGGCGGCACAACAACAACAACAACGACGACGACGACCACCACGACTACCCCCACCACCCCCAGTACCACCAGCATCAGCCGGTAGAAGTGAGTGTAGTACTTCGACCATTTCTACTACTAGTACGACTTTGACTTCGACAGCAACACTATTACTACCACAACTATTACTACGACTACTGCTCTTACTCTTAGTACTACCATTACTACTACTTTTCGGGCTGACCCTCAGCCAAGATTTACCGTCCACGGTACCTTTTTTCACATTGCTTCATAGACGGACTACCCGCATAAATACAAATGTGCAACGGTGGGGCTCGAACCCGCGCACCTATGTGTCTCCTCCGGCTGCGAGGCGGAGACTTAATCCATCACACCACCGTGCTCGACACTACTACTAATAGTAAAGTAAAGTTTTCGGGCTGACCCTCAGCCAAGATTTAACGTCCACGGTACCTTTTTTCACATTGCTTCATAGACGGACTACCCCCATAAATACAAATGTGGGGCAACGGTGGGGCTCGAACCCGCGCACCTGCTATGTGTCTCCTCCGGTTGCGAGGCGCAGACTTAAGCCACCACGCCACCGGGCTCGACGCCATATTTACTACTACTACTTCGACTATCTCTACTATGACTACCACGGCTAATACTAATGCTATTGCTACTACTGCTTCTGCTACGACGGACACCCTCTACTGCGACTACAGCAGCTGTAGTAGGCTGTAGTAGTAATAGTTCGATCCGTAGCTGAAGTAGCTAAACGCTGAATAGACGACAAACAGAGAGGCAAATCCGCCTGCCGCCTAGTGCCAGCGTCATTGGTACAGCGCACGTTTTGCTGAGGGTCGACCTTTCCATCGTCGGAACCCCCCGTCATTGTCGCTGGGTCCCCTGTCATTGTCGTGGTGGCCCTTGTCGGTACTGTTGTTGTTGTTGCTGCTGTTGTTGTCTTCGGGGTTCTTGTTGTTGTTGTTGTCGTCGGGGTTCTCGTTGTCGTCGTTGTCGGGGTTCTCGTTGTCGTTGTTGTTGTCATCGTCGTCGTCGGAGTTCTTGTTGTTGTCGTTGTTGTTGTTGTTGCTGTCGTCGTCGTCGTCAACAGTGGCGTTCGTATTTTCCGAGGCTGGCGGGTGTTTGGATTTGGTGTGGGCCCCCGGGGGCGCGCCATTACGGCTACTTACCTGCTCGCTCGCTCGCTCACTCACCCACGCACTTATTCGCTGATTGCCTGCCTATCGCCTGCGACCCACGAAACGGCAAAGCAGACGGCTCCTGCTAGTAGTACTACAACTACTACAACATATTACCACTACTAATACTACAACTACTCCCCTCGCTACCCCATACTACTACCCCCACGAGTCCCCCCACGACATTTACTGCTGCTACTGGCAGTTACTTCAGTAATATACTGTCAGCATCAGCGGAACTTGATTAGGATACGCGCATTGGCAGAATTAATCCTCGCCAAAAGCTAACCACCATCACTACCACCGTAGCTGATGTTGTTGTTGTTGTTGCTGTTGTCTTCGTTTCTGTTGTTGCTGTTGTTTTTGCTGTTTCGATTGCCGTTTGTTGTTATCGTTGACACTACTAATATTTTCAGCAATTACTACAGTTACGGCTTATTACACCGCTACAGTCGCTGTTGCTGCTGCTGCTGATGGATGAAAACATCGCAGAATAATTTTTCGTTGTCATCGGCGTTGGCGTGCGTCGACGTGATGATGACGGCTTCAGAAGCTCGTGTGTACAGGGACACCTATCACACGCATCCACCATCGGCAACAACAACAACAAGAAACACGCTATAGCGCGAAAAAGTATGAAAGCGATTTAATACACTTTACAACTGTACCTGCAGGATTGGCGATGGTGCGTACAGCCTGCAGTGCACCCACAAGTGCATTGCATTTATCTACGAGATATATTCCGCATGCACACACATACGTTCGTATATACATACATACATACATACTGCCATATATATGTACATATATTGTCAGATGCAAGGCATATTACTGCAAGATAACACGACTTGAAACAGACTTTCGATCTAATGAACGCTATCTCTCACTGATCTGATTCGATGTCATGGCCACTTGGTGGTACGACACCGCGATTCCTCGTAGTTATGGCTTGGCCTTACATAATACTAGAGATATAAGGTAACAATGTATCATTGACAATTATCCGTGACGCCACCTACTCAATTCTTCTAAGAGTATTTCAATCGGGCGCTGTTGCCCTAGCACGATTACCTAGTAGTATATCCGGCTAGTGTTCGGACGCCCTATCACTCCGGCCAAAAAGTGGTGGTCATTTTGGCCGGAAGAACCGATGGTCACGAGGTACATGTGAAGGATTCCACAACGACAGTATTTGATCATCTCGTTTTCACAAGAAGAAACGAAAAAAAGGGTTCGATGTTGTGTCCACGTGCCTATGCTTGTCTGACAGTGTGCGTTCCCAACTGGGTGGCCTACGTGACATTGTACACGTGGACTTAACGAGCTGGCACCCCTTCCTTACCACTGCGCAACGTTACTGTGCTAATAATAATGGTAATAATAAAAATAATATTAATAGTAATAATAATAATAATAATAATAATAATAATAATAATAATAATAATAATAATAATAATAATAATAATAATAATAATAATAATTATTATTATTATTATTATTATTATTATTATTATTGTAGATATTATATAAGTAATATATTGATAATTGTGATACATGTACATATTGATAAAATAAACCCTTGTTCAAAAAAAAATTATTATTATTATTATTACATGTCAAACAATGTTACAGTTGTGAGGTCTGAACGTATTATTGCAATGTTTTGTTAAATGATTAGTTCACTCCATGGCGCCTAAAATAGATGCCGCGTTCCCTCTGCAAACGGCCAAGGACAGCGCTTGCCTCAAGAATTGACTCTCTCTTCGGTCGTTCGTGACCTCCTGAATTCGCTTACTCAAATCTTTGAGAAATGCTTCGGTTCCCTTGCTGATTGGTCCTAGTGTCTCCATGGCAATAGGCACAAAAATATATCTTGTTTCCAGTCCAGCATATTTAAATCGTTTTCTGGCGTCCGCGTGCTTTGCTACCCACCCCGGCTCAACAGAGCTTGGGATGCAACGAAACCGTTGCATCCCAAGCTAGGGACTTTCCATGTGACCATAATGCAATGGTCACCCCATCAGGTCTTTCTTCGCCAGCGGACACTAAACCTCTCGGTTCAAGTGTAGATGGTATACCGGCTTTCCTAAGGGACCTTAAGATCACACCGTTTAGTTCAGCATGTCTGGACGATCTACCGGCGCTCTTCGGGCAACTCAGTGGGTGTATTATTATTATTATTATTATTATTATTATTTTCGTGTCCACACAAGAAAAGTAGTTTGCTTATTTTCACAAAATTGTCTGATTATCTTCCTGCGGGTACACACTGCCACTTAAAATGCTTGGAAATACAGCATTTCACAAATTCGTTTGGTCGCGTAGCCGGCTTATATACTGTATTGGGCCGCCGGCTTTCTACATTCAAGCCCAATAAAGTAGTGTCAGCTCACATGTTGTCTTTGACACATTCTGCCAGTGTCATGTGCCATAGGGCAAACTTTTAAAAGCCAGTCGAACGGTACAGCGTGATGCTCTCATTCCTTCTACGTTGGACAATTGAAAACGTAACGTTCGTATAATTCGTTGTGCTGCCGGAAGCACTATAGACAGCGTGACAATCTTGTACAATATCCTACCACAGTAGTAACGATGGTAACCCGAGTTAATCCACGAAAACAGCAGGACACACCAAACATGTTTTGCTTGCTAAATTATATTTCATTTGTCAATATGGATACAGCATCGCACTCTTTCTTCTTCTCAGCATAAGTTTCGCGAGAGCAACCCATGTATATACGTACATGGGTTGCTTTTATAAGTTTCGCGAGACAATGTAGGTGTGAACTTTGATGGCATTTGCCCCAAGATGTCCGGTTTGTCATCTAAAGGGTTTGATCGTCCGTGTATTGCGCCCCTTAAAAAATAATTTTGTAGGTGGCGGCAAGCACGGGGACAAGCCTAAACCATTTGGTTTCACCACTCAACTTAAGCAACTCTGTTCTCTCTATCTCTTTTCTGGGTTTTTCCTCTGTTCAAATGGGACTACAGCACTCTCGGAGATGCGCGCTTTTAACTCATGCACAATGAAGCGTTATTGTCACATGACGATCATACGAACCGTACACGAGCGCCTGCAAATGGATACAACATTGATCAGCTGATATTCATAGTTGAAAGTTGCATCCGATTGAGAGGCCCGTTGAATATGACGGCCATGTAAACCAGGGTTTAACTTCGCCTTCAAGTGAGCTTTTTGTGATTAGTGATTAGTTTATGTCGCGGATACAAACCGATATCGAGTAGAGAGGTGGAGAGAGAGAGAGAGAGATAGACAGCGTGCTAGGGAAGATGTCCTTGGCGATTTGAGCGGAGGTTAACCTAATATCAGCGACATTAGCCTCCTATCGTATACGACCTCGTCAGACCAACGTGCGGTTAACCTTAGCGGGAAAATCGCCCGATAGCCCCACTGCGCTTCCATAGCCCAAGGCGTTCGTTGACGTATGCACGAGCAATCCACGCGCGTCCTTGACGTGTTTTCTTCTAGTTGTCGATGGCCTGTAGTCGTCTAATCGTATGTTAGCATAATTGTTGCTACTGTTAATGCTACCGCTAGAATTGTTGCCGCGGATGTTATTGCTGTATTTTTGCCGCAGTCATCATCTGTCGTCCCTACCGTGTTCATAGTTTGCTGTCGCGATTGTCCTTGTTTTTTTTCTAGCTGTCGTTTAGCATCCCGGTGTTTTTTTTTTTTGTATTAAACGCATCTTGTGTCTTTTCTTTTTTCTATCTAGAATTGATTGCTGATTCTAGTTAAAAATTCAATCTACTCTGCCCTTAGCCTTAATGCAAGACAAAATCCTGCTATCGACCTTGTTTTCGACAACTTCGGACGCATCAAAGACGCCCTGTGGGGGGTACCAGCACATCGCATGAAGTTTCTGGCAATTTTGACGATGAAGATGAACTGACACAGCGCCACGAGGGGGGGGGTGATGCCGTCACCCCTTTGAAGTAACGCCTCGCAGCTGTCTAAGGTTAACCGAAATAGAAATATTCCGCTTACAAAACAGTTGACTGCTGAACATGGAATAGTGGTGACGCGATAGGAACGAAAGTTCCACGATGTTTTTAATTGTTTTGACTAACATGTTTTTAATTTCAATGTATTTTGTTGTATTGGGGAATTTGTCAAAGTCATTCTTTTTTTGCGTGTGAATTGGCTCTCAGGCCAGGCTCAAAGCGGCAATCACAGACCTGGGGACGACCAAGATGCAAAACATATAGTTTAGAAGGGGGAGAAGGGAAATAGCGGCTAGCAGCGCACCGTACCTGGCGGGCACACCTCTCGCGTATGCCAGTGGGTTTGCATGCATAGCTTGGGCTTGTCTTCTTTGTTAATTGGCAAAGCTTCACCGCGAACATTTCTGAGAGACGCAGCAAGCCGACGCTGGCAGAAGTAGCGATTATATCACCTCGCCGATGGGTTCCAATATTGCAACGCCTTCACGCTCATCTGTTTTTGGCATATGCCAAACGGTGGCGATAACTGTCCGCCTAGAAGCAGAAAGCTCCTTGATTGCGTGTCGTCGTGTGAGAACTAGGGTCTTGGCTTCTGCTGCACTAACGTGCTAGCCTTCATAAAAACTACTCATAGAATGATTTTTAACTTGGAAGCGCTAACCTTCGTGAGCGCTCTAGGATAGCCGAACGATAAGAAGAGTATGTGGGCAAGAAAAAATACCCCGAAGGCCGCCTCGGTCGGCGTAGCCTGTTCTACGCACAAATAAGTAAGCATAGCTAGTTTGTTTTTGTGAAGAAGAAGCTACATCAAGCAGAAAAGCTTTAGCCATACCATTCAGGTATTATTTTGTTGACCCTGACGCAACTATAGCCCGGATGCACGTGTTGGTATTTGTTTCCCTAATTAACGCATTCGGGGGCCGTTACTAGCGTAAGTCTCTGTGTTTCGGCAGACAGCTGTAATGATGCCGCCAGATCGCTTTCTCAATAGTAGAAGATCGACTGCCACTTGCGTGACATTTATATTGATGAATACCGTTGTCATCAAAGGAACAATACGATGAGTATCACGCATTATAGATGCATTATAGTCATTATTCATACATTATATTACATATATAGCTATTGGTCATGAGATGTTGCTTTTATTTTCTTATCGTATATATAAATGTACAAATGTAACAAACAAGATATATTTTTACTCTGTGCCTGCTCTTTTTATTACGGTAACTTGGCAACTACGGCTATATATAGGCCTTTCTTATTACAGGGATATATGATTAACTCACTACACAAGGCCTTCTGAGGAGCGGTTGTCCTCCAGGCAGCCCATTATTGTGCCCATTATTGCTGCCGCATTGTCGCGCTGAACCACTAGTGAAGTAGAAGTTGAAGTAAATAGTCAAGAGTTCTTTTCTCCCCTGTCGCCAGCTCGATTCGTTTCTCAATCTTCTGGAGAAGTGGCCATGCCTCGGGACCGGGTCCCCTGAATGTCTCGAGGGTGTCGGTGATCGTCGCACCCCAAACTAGCGCTTTTCCCTTTTCAAAGAAGATAAGGGTAAGACCACCCGGTCGCTTTCCGTCGCTTCTCAGGAGGCCGGTTGGCTCTCGGATATACAATAGAGCCGACTTAGAGGCCCGGTTGTATCCCATTCATCTCGCTGTGACGGTTTTGACGTCCTTCGCTTCAGGAGAGGCTTGTGGGTTGCCCAGATGTCCACCTGTGTTTCGCTCGAACACCGGTACTCCTCAGCTAGCCTTGCACCTAGCCACAAACCGATACACTAACGAAAGCTTTCGTGGTTACGTAAAATATCAAGAAGGGAATGCCTTGGAGCCACTTACTGGCTCCTCTCTGGAAGACTACACGCAGTCCGGCTTTGTCTGCCGTGGCTTGTGCTGGTAAGACGCTGGTACATCTTGGAGATGATGAGGTCGTCGTAGGATCTTTGTAGATGCTTGTTTGCCCGGGGAGTGGGCCTGCGGGGTCCTCCAACCTCATTTAAGTAAGCTACTTTATTTATTTAATTTTTAAAAATGCATTTTGTCCTTCCGGGCCCGGTTAGTCAAAGCTGGTGATAAATAAAATTCTCCGGGAATTAGAGACATTCTTTTTAAAATAACCGCGTCGGAACGCTTTCAGGGCGGCTGTTTGTAGTGGATTAAAGCAACCTACGAGTAACTCGATAAATAATATTGAGCCCGCGAGCATGTATACCAATCTGTTCGCCAAGTACTCTTTTTAAGAAAGTTGGCTTCACCCCATTCTACTGCCATAATTACTGAGATGGGGCGACTGCCGGCTGAGGTCAGGGCGATTGTGTTCGGCGCCAACCTATTCGCACTGCGCAAAAAAGACGCATCAATTCGCCCCATTGCCTGCTCTCTTGCGTTACGGAGAATCGCAGCAAAGATAGCCTGCCGCGAGGCCAAAGAACTTATTATGGAACAACTTGGCCCGCACCAGCTGGAATTTGGCATGACGGGCGGAACGGAGACTGCCGTACATGCAGCAAGAGCCTTTATGCAATCAAGTCCCCCCGGTACGGCACTCCTGAAGTTGGATTTTCGTAATGCAGTCAACACCATCCGTGCGGTTCGGGATACAGTCCCGGAACTCTTCACCTTAGTAGAACACGCGTACAAAGAGCCATCCGTCCTGTTGTTTGGCGCCAAGACGTTATTTTCAGCATCGGGCATACAGCAGAAGGGGCCCTTGGAACCGGCCATATTCAGCCTGGGGATACATGAGCTGGTTAACCCCGTTCAAGTGCCATTTAACGCTTGGTACCTAGACGATGGCACACTTGGTGGACCGATGGTGGACTTGCTCGATGAGGTGCGCAGGGTTCTTGCTTTCGAGGCAGTCAGTGGTCTGGTCACGGCCAAATGCGAGGTGTTCGCTCCGGGGACAGACCCAGACGACCCCTCATTGAGGGCCTTGCTCGAGCTGCTACCGGGGTGTAGAGTCGTGGCTGACTACGAAATAAACCTTCTTGGCGCACCGGTTCTGCCCTCTGCGTTGCCGGGACAACTCGACCCCTTGATGGACAGATTGTGGGCGATGCAGGAACGTCTTCCGCTTGTTGGAGCCCACCAGGGACTCTACCTGCTTCGCTCGTCGTTATCCGCGTGCCGCATCGTACATATTTTACGGTCCATAGACTGCTCAGGCGATTTGAACCATCTTCTCCAACCATTCGACGACCAGGTGGTGGAGGCCCTACAGACGGTGCTGAGTCTAAACTTACGACCACGAGAGGTGCGCCAGGCGGCCCTCCCCACGTCCATGGGCGGCCTTGGTCTCCCTTCGGCTCGATTCTTGGCGGGCCCGGCCGTGGCTGCCTCGATGCATGCTACGTCGGAAAATGTCCAGCGCCTGCTCCCGCCGGCGGCCCAGGCAATGTTCGAGGCGGCTCGTGACGAAATAGCGACTGGACTTCAAGCTTCCTCGCCTGGTCCGGATAGACTAGCCTGCCAGAAGGCCTGGGCCGAGAAGACCCACGAAGCTTCGCTTAGTTCGCTGCTTGAAGAATGCGGGGATGATCAGGACAAGGCACGCCTTCTAGCTGTCGCTCGCCCAGGAGCAAGCGACTGGTTGCATGCACTACCCGCTGACTCACTGGGTACCCGCCTTGACGACCAATCCACCCGGATATGCGTTGGCCTGAGATTGGGGGCTGATTTGGTTGAGCCACACAGATGCTCTTGTGGCGAGCCCGTCGGGCGACTCGCCAGACACACTGCCCTCAATGAAATGCTTGCAAGATCGCTGCGGAGGGCGGGGATTCCCTGCGTCCTGGAACCACCTGGGCTTTCAAGAGACGACGGTAAGCGCCCCGACGGTATGACTTTGATACCCTTCTATAAGGGTCGTTCCCTGGTGTGGGATACGACGGTGACCGACTCTCTGACCCCTTCCCTTGTCGGTCCCGGCGCGTCCCGCCTGGGGACTGTCGTTTCGCGAGCTGAGACCTCAAAGATAAGAAAGTATGCGGACCTAAGTCGGGCGCACCACTTTTCGCCATTCGCGTTCGAGACGATGTGTGGCCCTGGGCCCCTCACGGTAACATTGATCTCTCGGGTTGGCGAGGCGTTACGGCAGGCGATGATGGACAAGAGGGCGCACGCCTTCTTCTCCCAGCGACTGTCCCTGGAGATCCAAAGAGGTAACGCGACCTCAGTGCTCGGGACTATGAGAGACTGGATGGACCCGGACCTTCGCGCCAGGGGGCGGGCAGGACTTCCTCACGGGCATGAGCGATAGAGCGGCTACGGCGCGCAGAAGGAGCAACTAGGTCGACGAGCAGCAACGCCGTGAAGAATCACGAAGTGTTATGACGTTTCCACGGAACCTTACAGCCGTTCCTCTTGACACATTTACTATGAGGTCCTTCTGCGAGAAATAGTCATCATGTGTGCAAAGCGCAGCCTCCAGGTCAGAACGGATTCTGCCTAATATTACCAGGGCATCTGCATAGAGCAGGATCATAACTGCAGGGTGCCGCTTTTTCGCGATGCGTTATGAGATTGTCACCTTACGGACACCCAGTCGTATGACCAAAATAGTGTCATGCTCGCACACAGCATCATCGAAGATGATCTGGTTAGCCTTCAGAAGTGCGCTGAGTAGAGTGTCCTCTGAGGTGTGTAACGACGCAACGTGTCAGCTAGAAGACCTTCGTTCTGCAAGAATCCTGGTTAGTGGAAGGCTGTTATGCCACAATTAGCAGCTCTGTCAAAAGCGTGTTTTAGCCAGAGGGTGTTTAGTCAAAATTGAAATTTAGTCTCGAAATGCACGGCCAGAGAAATATAGTAAATTTCCAGCTCAAGTCTATTGCTCTGAGACTAGGACGGATTCTGTACAATTGCGCATTGTCCGGGTAATTCACAATTATACAGAATTCGAGTACAATTAGTTGTACTCTAATTCTGTACAATTGTAGCTTTACCCCTTTCTGCAGCCATAATTGCGAAGTGTTAACACGTTTCCACGTCACTTGGATGCCGTAAGCATTTACGGTTGCTAAAAAATTGCCGATTCTTTTCTTTTTACGACCTGCAGTTTTTGTTAAGCTCCTGGAAGTTGTTGACAGTAACACTACTGATAAAGTTATGTGATTTTTGTCCAGAAGTTGAAAATGTACAATGTCTCTCTTATCCCGCAAAAACTACAGTATAACATTTGTTGGCCACATCTTCTATTTGGGATGAATGTGAATAACAATTAACTCCGACCCGATTTCTCCTTTTCACTCACGTTCCTAAAAATATTAACACGTTGTCGCTGGTAAACAAAGAATCCGAAAACGGGGATTGGCGGCATTGCGCAAGCATGCGTGCAA
This sequence comes from Dermanyssus gallinae, assembly GCA_003439945.1. Lineage (NCBI taxonomy): Eukaryota > Metazoa > Arthropoda > Arachnida > Mesostigmata > Dermanyssidae > Dermanyssus > Dermanyssus gallinae. Next base: position 220,119 of record QVRM01002810.1, read on the forward strand.
ATATTTTGCTTTGGCTAGCATTTCTTAGTTTATATTTAAAAAAAAACCATTTGCCGAGCTCAGGAGTCACTTTAAGCCTATTGAAGTCTTAACTACGGTTGACTAGTAACGTAGGCCCAGGCTGTGTCTTTAAGCGTAGAACGTCACTAATAATAGGTTTCTTAGCAGTTGCCTTATGATCATATATATTCTCATCACCGAGCTGAAGGACATTCTACGTTCGAAACGAGAGCGAGGCCATGACCGACATAGTCTATGCAGCTGAATATTGCTCCTTAGGCCGGCAAAAATCACATGACAAGACTAAATCTACAAACAGAATTAGACGAGACGTCTTAGCGCTCGCTATAACTGTAATTCTGTGCTTTGCGCATATTTGCAATTCAAGTCGCTGCCGGTGAAACGCGTGTGCCGTGGAGAACTCTTTGCAAAGCTCCCGTAGCCTGCATTCGTAACTGCCTACGTCCATATATATATATATATATATATATATATATATATATATATATATATATATCTATATATGTGTGTGTCTAGCAAAAAGGTGTGTTTAACAGCTAGCCATATATGTGGATGTTAGCTGGTGTCATGAAAGGCGTTAATCTAGCAGATCGTTTTGGAAGGCTGGTAAAGAGACAAACTGCAAATGTCAAATAAATTATGCATTCTTTACATGTCACCCAATACCACTTATATCGTCTGGCTAACTGGCGTAGCGTCAGAAGCCATTGGCGTGCACATGGGCGTATGGAACGCCCGTCTCCCGCGCGAGAAATTCGCGATCTGTCACTAATGTCATTTAAACAACAATTTATGTGCTTAGATGCGTACTGCCTTGATTGATTGATTGATTTTGCATGATGGCAGCATTTTCGGGTAAGTCGTTTTCGCAAGGAATTTTCGCTAGATGAAGGATAGCCTAGGGGAAGATATTGCTACCCTATTCGTGAGTCGGAGGTTAACCTCGACAGATAAAAACGCCGTCGAAGTCTACGTAAGCATTTGCTATTTTAGCGTATAGCGCGCTCGGACGCGTAAAAGAGAGTGAGGTGCAACAAATAGCTCTTCGCGTGCGGACACACGCGCTCCGTCATATCTAAATAGTCTAAACAGTGTGCGTAGACACGTGATGCTTCATACAGTAGTCCAAAGTAGGATATATCAATGTTCTGACATATAGGACACACTAAAATAAGCTACGGAGGTAACGTCAAGTTCGTTCCAATAGACATCATAATATGCATCTATTCGGTGTAGTTTGTTTTGACGGCCGCTGAATCAGTGAAGGCGCGTTACCGAAAGATTGCGTAAAATTAGTAAAGTTGATTTGCGGGTCTGCAGCATAATCTCTGATCTCATATTTTTGTTGGAAGTTAGCGTAACAACACGAAACCCAAACACGTATACCGTCTGTTAGTTCACAAAATGACAATAGTGTTTCTTTGTAAAAATTAGAACAAGCGCTCTTTAATGTGTGGTGATACGCGTCTCAATTTGTGCCTAGCAGATACGATGAGACGGAGGCCAGGTATGTACTGCGAATAAAAAAATGCACTGATGAAAAGTGTGCAGAGCGAGGCTTGTGCTATGCGCCATAGACTGGCGTATAGAAGCCCTATATGGACAGTGGCGGTGTTCCAAAGGGACATGCATACATGACACAGATGGCAGCAATGCAGGCTACGGTGGTTCAAGAATATATTATAAAAATTTAACTACTCTACGCAGCTTCTGTATCGAGTTAGCGAGTTAGTGAGAGAGACATTCAAATCGATAAACCAGCCATTGAACACCGCCCGAAGGAGGACGCACAAGAGACCGCAACGGAGAGCAACAGAACACAATCAAGTTCGAGCAAGTGTATCCGGGAACAGAAAGAATGGCGACCCAACAACATTGCACGCATTGCTTCTCATTAGGCGACATGACGACATCGCGAACAACAAAAAAAACAAAACTGTTGTAAATATAAACCGCAATAATTACGCCTCGGCGGGCCCCAACAGTCTAACAGCGAATGATATGCCAAAGACTCTTTTGCTAGCTGGAGTAACGTTTTATGTAAAAGCGAGCTAAATGCTTAGCCTGGTTAAATCGTCTAACATCCCGATGGTCAAATTGCTTCGACACGCTTTTAGCAGATAAGCATCGCTCTGTATACTGCCTGAAAACCAATTCGAGAGGATCGTAAATCCTCAATCAAACTGACAATCACTGGCCAGATGATGTAAGTTTTAAAGAGTACTGGGACCATCCAAAACCGCCTGACAAAAATTTTAACGAGCGCCAACGACCAATGACTGAAAAATTAATACAGGAATCAGCAACACGAGGAAGAACTTCATTGCAGAGAGGCTGTGAAAGCTTAGAAAGCTAAAGTGCGTATATATAAACGTACAATCATTAGTGAACAACTGGCGCGGTTGGCAGACTTCACTTATTTTCAGAGAGGAACGATATCTACTTAGGATGTGTAATCTCAACGTGGTTAACTTTTATATTTTTACCGATGCCGAATCACTCAAATAAATTATATACAGTGTTTTTGGAGCGCCCGCGGAACGCGACTATATATATATATTATATATATATATATATATATATATATATATATATATATATATATATATATATATTTATATATAATTAGGTACATCTTCTGCTTGGTATCGGACTAGTGTTCAGCTACAACTGTTATGCTTATGTAGCTCGGGTAGATCTACTGCGTTTAGTTGCCTGCTTATCGACTAAACACATGTTAAATCCAATACGCATAAATGTTAAAATTTAGCTGAATTGAGCCGCCTAAGAATGACGGCGCAATGTCAGTTTGTAGCTGCACTCCGACGCCAGTGTAAGCGCTATCAGTGATGGCCAAATTTAATTACGTCCAATAGTCTACGTTGATCCGCGACGAGATAGAATTTCTTTATTGCCCCAAATCGCATAGAAATTGTCTAATGTAGATCTAAGGTCCGATTCGCCATCCGGCAAAGAGTAACTTCTCTGATAAAAAAAAGTGACTTCTCTGAACTTTGCACAATTACGGGGAGCGACATTCAGCCGGACGGCTGTGGCGGGTTGTGCGATTCTAACAAACACTGAGACCTTGCTATGCGTAAGATCGAATATTGCTCGGTTGGAAATATTAATTCTTCTTCCTTGTTTGCTAAATCGGGTTGAGAAATGCGCTGCTTTTAGACTGCGTTTGTTGATGAAAGCTCAAGTAAGTTTTGTATAGCGTCTAGAATGAGCCATGCAGGTAGGTAACGCTAAGTCTATCGGATGATTTTGATGATTAAGCAAAACAGTACGTCTTGCAGTTTCTCGTTTTACTATGACTAAATATAACACGTTTTTTGACCAGTCGTGTTGAATTGTGTGTTGAATTGTATGTGCACGAAAAGAAATTCGAATTTCTTATCTTCGCATCGTAACAGTCCGAACATTAGTTCTAAGGGAAAAGAAGAGGGGTTTGCCGCTTGGTTACTATTGGATGTTGTTCGTTAACTGTTGCAGACCCCTCGCATTAATGAAACAGCTCTATCATCAAAATTGATAGTGGTCGGTAGTGTAAAAATCGTTGTTCACGTGTTTCGATAAAAGAGCATATTCAAAATTTATTCAGAACACCATCTTAATCAATATATATATATATATATATATATATATATATATATATATATATACATATATATATAGAGATATATATATATATCTATATATATATATATATATATATAGAGATATATATATATATCTATATATATATATATATATATATACATATATATATATACAGATATATATATATATATCTATATATATACATATATATATATATATATATATAGAGCTGTCCCTAAAGGAAGGAAAGGAAGGCGGTTAGCGTCGTTCAGCGCACTTGTTGTGATGAGAGTGTATTCCGGTGCTGGCTCCCGGGATGGCCGGGTGGCGGAGAAGGCGTTGGCCACAGAGGGCCATCGTCGTTGAAGTTTTCTCATTTGTCTAAGAAATCTCACGTTGTTTGAAGCTATTCAGCTGTACGCTGTGCAATCCCCTACTACGTGCAAACAGAATAGAACATCATCTGTTTACAGTAATCAGAGCACTTATGGTAGAAGTGAACTCTAATTCTCGTTTGTTCTCTCCAAAGACATATTAGGGTCGAGCCCGGTGACGCCCGGTGCCCCCGGGCCCGTGGACGTTAACTCTTGGCTGGGGGCTAGCCTAGAGACCTAACACGTATTAATACAGAAAAGTATTAATATGTATTAGGTCACTTGTGACAGTTGGTGTTGTTTGTGGTCGTAGTTTCATTTGCGTGTATCGAAGTTATAGCTGATCTTCTGATCGATGCGATGAGATTAAATGGCGGCATGGCCGAGGTAGCTAGTGCGCGATACTTCTCTCGCTTTGCTGTGCTCGATCATAGGTTCGACCCCGTTTGTGGGACACACACATACACCTGGGAGAGTCCAACAACTATTGATTGATGAAAAGGATCTACTCAGTTTGTAATGAGACTGGCTCCGCTTGTTGTTCTCCATGAAATCGGCCTCGATTCCGTTTCCTGACTCACTTTCTGAACACGTAAATCGTAGTAATCTTGTTCCACGCCTACAGTCGTCTTCCTTATTTGATTGAGGAGAACCTTATAACTAGCACTTCGATGTGTTCTGAAATTATCTCAATGTAGCCTGCAAACATCTAGTCTCTGTTGACAACTAGGCGTATAGCAGAGCAGCCACTCTCTCCCCGTCATCGTCATTGACCTAACGTGAGAATTTATGTAGACTTCTTCAGTTAAGGCAATCACGCAACTTCTAGTTAAATTGATTTATCTCTAGACTAGGCCAACCATACTGCTTGCGAGCTGTTGCTTTCAGCTTGAGTAAACCAAAGTGAGTTACGCGGAGGTTCTCAGGCTGGATCCACACAAAGGCTTACTGGACCTTCACTTTTTATGACGACCGCTTGAGACAGTGAGCCTAATTACTGTGTTGCACTGGCTCAACTCATTGCTTATCTAGCGTAGATTTCAATGTCATCAAAACGCCCACCTCTATCGTGTACAATGCTGTAGAACTACAAACAATTAGTTCCTCGGAAGTTACAAAAATAATAATAATAATACTTCACTCTAGAACGGGAAGATGCTATCAGGGATTGTACCGCAGGATGCGAAAGATCACCCACCAAGTTAAAAAGGCACATACCGGCCGAAAACCGGTTTTGGCAACCGTTTTCTGGTACGCAAGCAGTATTCTATTATTTGACTACGTTTCTATAGGGAGAGCGGTCATTAGAGAGTACTTAGAACAGTCTGGTACCAGCTGAAAGAGCGCATCATAGCACTAGGACCGGCGATGCAAAAGAGAGCTGTGCTATTTTACCGGCACAGAACGGGAAAAGATATCAAAGTAACATCGGCGCTCTAAATGGATCGTTAGACTAAGTGTGTTGAGACTATACGGAGCAAGAAAAGCTACGTGAGTTTTCCGTCGATTGCTTGTATTCTGTGCTACAAACTATTTGATCCACCTGGTGCATGCAGGGTGTGTACTAGGTGGATGATATCGGAGATCAACTGTTACAGCATCGTACAAAGGCATGCTAGCTAACAAATATGTGAATCTAGTTCTGCCAGCTGGGCGCTCAGCTCAGCTTTCTGAGCATAAATTCGCTCAGAAGAAGACCGCCAACAACCCTTCAAGTGGATAAACACGTGCGGGAGAAAATCGCCAAGAACCCGTAAAGTTGTCCAAAGGAGGCCAAAGGCAAATTTCAGTAACTATAGTGACGTGGGTCCGGAAACTAACGCTCTCTTGGAGATAAGCAAGAGGCGTTGCGTCGAGTATTGCGTACGAAAACCTCAGAATACATGCCATATGCGCTCAAGACACGACCGGTGCTACCTGAGGATACAAAGGCCATAGAGTTGCCCGCTGCAAATTGCTTGTGGCTCCATTGAACCGGCAGGCAGCGAGCCGCATTAGGATGTCCGGATCACGGAAACTAATGATCATGTTTGGTGCCAGCAAGAACTGCAGCAGCATTGGCTTGCCCACGATCCTGACGACCCAGGATGCACAGTAGGCACACCAAAATCCTCTTTGCCCGAGGGAAGGAAGACATCATCACCAAGCAGATCTACCCAAAGATTCTGGCAACTGTCTAGTTACCTATTATAGAGTGGGCATTATGGGAAGGCCGTACGTCTTCCAACAAAATGGTGCACCTGGCCATACCAGCAAAATGGTAGGCGATTAACTCCCTTGCAATATAGGCACGTTCTGCTACAAATGCTTTATGTACGTCAATACGTCAACCTTCAAATATTTGAACTATCACATGTAGGGCGTTATTGAACAGCTTAGCAACAAGTCCAGGAATGTAAATGTAAGATGTTTCGAGATTTCTTTTAGAGACAAAAATATTCTTCTTTTAGAGCCAAAAAATCTTCTTTTAGAGCCAAAAATTCTTCTTTTAGAGACAAAAATTCTTCTTTTAGAGACAAAAATCATCTTAATGTGGTGTGCTCGCGCTTCAGGGCTAGAAGTGAGACAGCGATTTAATCTGAGAGCGGTTACCTCAAACTCTGTCGACACTCGACGCATTTTGAAGTCAATGTTTTCAGCACGCATTTCTTAGAGGGCAAACTAATTTCCACTAATGCGTTATGTGTACCACATACCGTAACGTACCGTTCAGTGTAAAAGAATAAGTAACTAATTATTTAGCTAATACTAGAATAAAATTACGTAATCATAAGTATTAGATACAAATCGTTATTTTTCTAAGTAAGAAATTGAAGGGCAGATATAACCAAATCAGAAGAAGTGAGGCCAATGCGAAGTAAATAGTACAAAAAATAAACTTTCTGTGTAGCGTACAGACCTGTGAGAATGCTTTAATTGCTTGTATCTTGTACCAGATGCACATTTTCTATTAGACTTGGAAGGGCCTATTCCAGCAGAGAAGTGTAGCAGCCAAACACTACTCAACCAGATCCAACAGAATGGACAACGAGAAACGAGCCACGCATTAGAATCACACTATATATATTATGATTCGATCCCACGCATTAGAATCACACCATACATAATGCGTGTGCTGTCTGAGCTACTGCGGCAATTGATGGACGGTGAAGCATAAGCATGAAAACAAACGTATATATGAGCACGATGATAATGTAAGGCGCAGCATATGCGGTCTACAGTAGGAAATAAAGTGACACACGCATGGCAAAACCTAGGAAGTCGAAGTGTAGACCTCGTTGAAGAACTAGGATAAAGCTTATATAGCTTCAGATTGAGCACAAGAAGGGGATAAGAGAGAGATAGGGTATGCCAGCATGTCATATGGAACGAACTAAATGAGAATATATATATATATATATTATTTTTTTGAAACTCATAATGTTAAATATAATAAAATACGAAAAAAAAAAAAACTAATTTATAGTTGTACCCATCTGACAAATAACTCCCTAACATGTAAAACTCTAAATTAAAAAAAAAAGCTGCAAAAGGAATAGCAATATATATATATATATATATATATATATATATATATATATATATATATATACATGTGAGACATTGTTAATATATACGTATATGCATATGTATATCAGAAACGTTTCACAGATCACCGTTTAGAGGTATAGTAAACTTTGCATTCTATTTCGGTGAATACGTGAGCTTCGCTATTCGTTCAGTTTTCATTGTTTTATAAATTCTGTTTTTGCTACATGTCCCTGGTTACGCATGTTGTTTGAAACATTGAAACTTTAACAAAGCGTATAAAAGCGCGTGAAAGGTCAAGTTAATTGTGCAAGACGTGCGAAGAAATCGGCGAATCTTCGAATAAAAACTAAAGGGCTTGCAATCGTGACAACAGCTGCGCTGGAGACACTAGGCTTCAGCTGGCGACGGGGCGTCTGACAAAGGGCATGCGACGGTCTGCCGGCACGGTTGTCTATAAGTTGCTTTAAGCCATCACCTTGCTAGAATCAATACTTGGGATAGACGGTTTGATCAGATTAGGCCCGGAGCAGACAAATATATACGGAGTATCCAACAAACGATGTAGTCTCCGCAACGATTACATGACGATGCGAAAATGCATTTTTAGGGAGCTTATGTATGCATTCGTAATGATACGCTATGTGCAACCGTTCATTTTGCTCATGAGCGGAATTGCGTGGTGCAGCATCTGGCGGATATGAAGCTACATTAAGGCTTTGACATTGGATCCCTGCCCATTGATTGCATAATTGTGAATAAGATGACCTTGAAATTAACACTACTTGGTTTCCCTTCACTTTTCATATTAATTTAAAACATTTTTGTCGTCGTATAATTGTTAGTAGTTGTGCCCATTTTGATTACCGCTTTTCTTATTATTTAAAAAGTGGTTTTTGTTATTTTCTCGAATGTTGTTGGTTTACGTTTCACACAGATAGCCTTTATTGTTCAACGATGGCGTTTTAACACCTCGTTGTTACCACATCTATGCGTATTAATTGTAAACCAAACATTGGCTAGCTAATATATATTCATTGTGTTGTTTAAATGTCCACACTAATAACTGAATGTTAATTTATTTTTTCATAATAAACAAATTCAAACTTTTTAGACAACTTTTACATGATAACATATTTTTCTTCTTCTACTTACATTTACCTTTGCGCAGAGCTGCAAATGTTAAGAAAACTCTTTAAAAGGTGAGTTGCGCCGATATCAATTCGCATTTTCTATTGTAGGTACCATGGGGCCGTCGCGTCTGGTCAGTAATAATAAAAATCATAGAAATGCATTCCATCTATATATATATATATATATATATATATATATATATATGTGCAAAGGGAATGATGGCTCTATAATGTATGCGATATGACACCTTTAGGGATTAGAGAAAAGTATGACCACACACATAACCTGAAGCCATTTCAAATCGCCTGAGACAGCTGCTCCGTTTTTTAAGAAACGGATGCTTCCGCCAATAGGTATTGAAGCGGCAGTTACATCTCTAAAACCAGTGTACGCTTATGGAAATGTAGAGATGCTAGTCGATTCCCCTGCAGAGATTCCTTACGCAGAAGACGTTAAAGATGGTGGTGTTGTCAGAAGAACCTGACGAGGTTTCGTTCTATAATATACAGGGTTTTGCTTCATTAGCTATCCTTGATCCGAATCGATATGGGTTTACAAACTAGACAGGGGATAGCACGAAAGCAACACATATTTGGGTTCTTGCTAAATATCGAAGGTACTTCTTCGCTACTTCGAATTCTAACTTAAACTTAAAAACGTTAATAATTCATAATTGCGCGTTTCTCAACACGGACTTGAGCTATTATGTACTCTTTTAAAATGAACACTTATAACAATACCTGGGCGTTACATTTGATGCGGACTTTTGGTTTAGGCGACACATATGAAAAGCAGTGAAAACAGCATGACGTTTTGCATGCGGCTTAATAAATTCATTGTGATGCTAAAACCAATATATGATTCCGATTAGTCGCCTTTTCGTGAGAGTGATGGGAAACTATTAGGACTGTGCAACGACAATTCGCGTTAAGTCGCTATTCTCTCAAAGAAACAGTAATCAAAGCACATTTAAGACAACTTCCGGCCTTTTTGCCCAGCGATTTTTCAGCTTTCGGCAAAAAAACAACCTACAAAGCTTTGCGATAATTCAGCTCCCGAAATCACTATGTTGGAATGTATTGTAAATACTGCCTTTGTTTTTGAAGCATGTTTAAACGAATACATTCAGACCCAGCAATATGCAACCTTTGTGTACCGCTCATGTGACTAAAAAAATACTGTACTATATTGTCCTATTGTTAAATCATCGAATCTGCCGCCTCCCCTCAAAATGTTGCGACAGCCCATTGAAAGCGCCGGCTTCACGTGATTCGTTGATCTCAGAGAGCCAACACGAATGTCTTTGTAGTCGCAAACTGCACCGAAGGCCCAGCTTTCCCGGCAGTTGGATGGAAAAGAGCCTTAGAAAAGAAACGCACAACAATTGGTAGAATGACGTGGCACGGATATCGCCACCAAAATGTGCATGAAGCCAAACTGCTCCAATATGGACGAATGTATATATGTGCCGTTTTTTTGTCAAAATGACGTATATACAGCTACCACATATTTATGTGCACGAAAGGTAAAGGAACGATTCTGAGACCAAGGTTAACGATATAATGTCTACTTAAAGCATTGTATTATTGAGAAAAAAGTGTAATTAAAACACCACTACAGCTACCAATTTATGGTAACTTAAAATCGTTCAAAATATATACAGAGAACATTAAATTGAAGGGCTGATCCCCGGAAAGCTGATCTCACCGATTTAAATAAATGGACGAGATCAGCCATCGGGGGTGGGGCCTCTCTGTATATGTTCCTTCATGTCAAAGGCACTGCTGATTGAATATTTTGCTTCGTCCTGCATATGACGCCACGCATACACCAGACACGTAGTGCATACTTATCACTACCTAGTATGTTCAAAGGCCGCCTTTTACGGTAAATAATAATTATACACCTGCCGGCAGAGGTGTACCAAGTGCATAAATCGTTTACTTAATTTGCGGAAAGGGTGAAGAAGATAAAGGATTATGAAGTCAACTTTATCCATAGAGAGAATATTACACTAAATTTGAGAAGAATCAACAGTACTGAATTGGTATATATATATATATATATATATGCCTCTGTAAATTAAAGACATCCGCAAGTGATAATAAAACCTGGAGCATACCTGGAAGAAGAAACAGATCGCCATTTTCCCTGTCGTTTATTTCGACCTTGCCTGAATCTATGTTTGTGTGCATGGTTACAATACCACAACGTTTGAATCGGTGAGAAATACGGTCAGTCGTTCACATTTATTTTAACGTAAATTATACAATGTAGCGCCCTTCCCCAAATATATACAAATGACCCTCTATGGCGCCAGGTCGATAGTTAATAATGCGGTGCATAAGTGCACAGGTCTATGCTGTCTTCTTTCGAAGTGACGGCCGCTCGAAGACAGGTTTCGCACCTCCGGCTTTTTCTATGTGCCACTTCAGATTCTGGGGTGTCTCTGCCGACCAAGGAGAATCGATCTTCGTTGTATCCTGATCAAGAAGATGAGTGTACTTCGTGCGCCCTGATCGCCCAAAGTTCTTCACTTGCATTACCTTAGGCAGAACAGACTTATCAAAGTGATCTTCCAAAGTTGGCGCCGAAAAGTCTCTCTTGTATACATCTTCCTCCTTGTCCTGCACGAAGAATGCGCCACGATGGTAGTACTTCTGCAGGAACTTGTACTTGCCCTTGCTCGAACGGTTTACAACCTTCGACGGGTTGTTCTTAAGCTCACGTAACCGCTCTTCCTCGGTCATATTGCGTAGCCGCTCCATCTCGAGCTTCTCCTTCTCGAGACCTTCACGAAGCTCACGGTCTCGCTTCAGCCGTTTAAGTTCTCGGAGCTTCCACGCCTCGTATGCGGCTTCGTCGTTATCATCGTCCGTGCATACGTCGTCAATATTTCCGACGCATGCTCCGGTCTTGCTCTCCTCCTTGTTTTCCTCGACCTCACGCTTCACTTCATCTTCGACTATCTTCAGCGTTTGCCGCCGGCGTTCCTCAGCCGCCCGCTTGCTCTCAAGCTCGGCCTCGTATCGGCGCTGCTCTTGCTGCTCGCGCTCCTGAATGGTTACTCGGTCCTTTTTACGCACGAAAACCGGTTTGAGTCTAGGTGGACCCTGCAGATCTTCTTCTTCCTCGCTATCGGTGTACTCTTCGTACTCATCCGACTCATCTTCCTCACCGGCGTCGTCATCTCCTTCGGCCGCACGTCGTTCCTCTTGACGCGCCGCTTCCTCGAGTTCCTCCTGCCGAACCCTCTGCAAGGCGCGCTGCTTCATCTGAAGTCGTTTCCGTTCGCGCTCCTCCTCGTCGAGGTTATCATCGGACGACGATGAAGATGACGACGAGCTTCGGTGACGCCGACGACGCATCGTACCGTCGTCATCATCCTCGTCCGAATCCGCCGCTACCTCACCCAGAACACGCGGCTCTGTAACCTTTCGTCGCCGGAGACGCCGAAGTCGCGGATCGTCCACGTCATCGTCATCCGGCTCCTCCTGTTGTTGTTGCTGCTGTTCTTCATCGCCTTCTTCTTCACGATCACCGCCCGCAGCGCGGTGCTTAGCCGTCGCGAGGGTCGCACTTTTGTCGGCATCATCTGCTGACTCGTGGTCTTCCTTCTGGTCGGCGAGGTCGCCTCGCGCACCAGCAGTACCAGCATCGTCATCGTCCTCAATATCTTCCCGGGTATCTCTCTGCCGCCGCCGGTGCTCTTCGTCGCTACCTCGATCGCGCGATCGATAAACATCATTCCGTTCTTCATCTTCCTCTTCGCTGGAATCGTCTGTTGGCGCCTTTTCTCGGCGGTCTTGCCGTTCCCTGCTATGCCCTCGCCGAGACGGCTTTTGGCGTTCCACAATAAAATCATCGTCCGAACTCTGCGAGTCTGCGAAACGTCGACGAATAGTGGAATTAATAGAATGTCAAAAATTACCTAAATGCCGCGAAACAAAGTGCCATGCCATGTTCAAAAAAAAAAAAAATATATATATATATATATATTGCAATTGTTACGCAGAGATACTAAGAAACAAGGTTAACTACAAACCTTCACTGCCGTCTGGCGCGTATCGTGGTCTGCGGCCCGATACATATCTCTGCACCTTAACCTTTTTCATATACACTTCACCCTGCAATTAGCAACACAAGCCATACAAACGTTTATTATTTTATATATCTCAGAAAGTATATATATATTTTGTTAAATAAAAAGGCCCTATTAGGCGACTACATTACTCAGCAAGTCGACACCTCACCTTTACTTCTTAACACAAGTGCTGCCAATTTTATTTAATGACTTTGTATATATATATATATATATATCTTCGGTTTGGAAGTTTTAGAAATACCTAAGCGCAATTTTTGATTATCAAATAGCTCGGAACTCATTCATAGTCTGTTTCGATAGCGGTTTTTTTTTTCCCGTAAGGCAGTTGCCCGTGTACGGATTGTTCATGTCATGGCTAAGTTTATTCCACTCCGGCATTTACCTTGTCTAAATTGGAAACCATGCAAACCAATTTAAGAGTGGCCGGTCTGGGTCTCGAACCCAGTCCTCCCGAATGCAAGGCAACGACTTTGCCACTAAGCCACCTTGCTTGGCTGACCAGGTAATCCCATACACAATACCATTGCCTATTTTATTATTGAGGTTCTTATACGAAAATAATGACGCATTATAATACATGTGTTTATACACCCCTTTATATAATAATGTGCCTTATCTAGGAAGAGCGGCGTACGTGTATATATATACCACATCGCGGCACTTTTAATGAATGTATGAGTAGTAAATACGCTTATAAACAGCACATTTTTACGCTTTATGAACACGGTAGGCTATGCTGGCAGAAATGTGTGTATATATATATATATATATATATGTCAAACAAACTCTTTCAATTGTTTTGGATTACTACCTTATCATTGACGACGGGGACAGCTCCAGCCGTAGACTGAATAAGGCTGTTTTGATGCACAATGTCCTCCATTGTGAAAGATCTCACAGGTAGATCCTGGAAGTTGTGATAGCAATACATAAAGTGAAAAAGGCGATTGTAGACGCCATATCATGCAAATAGTAAACGGGTATAAATTAGTAGTACGAAAATGCACAAATTAGAAAGTAGTTAAAAGAAACTGTCAAATACAGCTGTCAAATATGAAACATACGCATATGTGTTTAGATACGGATGCCGTTGCGAATAGCAAACGAGCTCCACGGCATAACAAAACTCGATAGAATAGCCGCGCAGAACAGCGCACCAATAATAGCTAGCCAAATATCTGTGCATATATAATTTCCAAATTATTATCAGAGAGGTTCAACGTTAACATCCTCCAAGCGCAACAGCCATAGTCAAACATCAAATATCTAATACAGATCGCTAAACAGTATCGATATATTTCGGCCGCGGCTATCCGAAAGTGTCAAAATAGACCTACCGGATTCTGTTGAACCGAAGCTGCGCAACAGTCTTAACAGTTGCAGTGGGCTCTCGATATTCGCCTTCGATACTTGGTGGATCTGATGCGGAATAAAAGGTACTGCTTGAAATGGCAGCACAGCGTCACGGCCAGTCACGCTCCATTATCACGCCCGTTCTTTACTGCTTTCTCTGTCTCTCTTTACTTGACGAAACAGACTCATAAACAAATTTTCTGCAATTAAATTCTAACTGCAGGTCTTTGTTCGAATGTAAAGCAGATCCGTTCAGTCGTCAGTGCGTGCCGAACGAACCAAAACATAACAAAGCAAAACAGAACAACAAACAGACGACTGATTTAAGGGAGAGGGCGCAATCCGCTTCCCTCTCCACACAGTGCGCGGCAGTTTCAACTTACGAGCGTACTATACTACACGTATAAGCTTATAAACGATATGATCACTAAAATTAATTGGAACTCGATTTGCTAACATACTAAGCAACAATAGTTAAGCAATATTTCAATAAAAAGTATCTGCGCTGGCTACCGCAAATGAATTCCTTCTACATAGATAGATAGGTTCAATTACTTTCAGTAGTAATTTGTACAAAAGTTTACAGCTCTTCGAAGCTATCAAATGCTAGTATGAAGTGTTTTTATTGGATGTCTTGTTATTATTTTGTATACTGTTATTATGTTAATTATTGACTTTAGATAACCTTAGAGTAAGGCACCAAAATTGTATTGTTTGGCATTTTGTACGATATTGATGTCATGGAGCTGCAGACAAGGTTAAAGCTTTGTGTGTTCGTGGTTATTGTCGAGTGGGAAAGATTAAGGAGGTTGGGAGGAATTCCCATTAGTATTACTTTTATCTCAGTAACGACAGATATCTTTATCTGCAGAGGGTAGAGCAGAATCGACACGCCTACTTATTCATAACGCAAGGACTCCGATGGTGTTACTTGCAAGGCTCTTTTTTGCAGGTGATGTAGCGGACATACAAGACGTATAGAAGTTATTCCAAATATTCCAACTGCGTAGGCACGATAACTACGGACGTCGGCGTAGTATTTTATTTTACATTTAATTTTATATTTGGCAAATGGACCGCCACGGGCTAGAATATTACGGCTCTTGAACAGAGTAGTAATGCTCCCTACAACATTCTTAGGAACACGATCGATATGAGATTCAAAGTTTAACCACGTGGGATACAAAACAACGCCTAAGAATGTTGTCTCACTAATTATGCCTCACTAATAAGAGTGAGCATTTGAATGCCTCACGGCTAATGCTTGCGATACCTCCAAGCGATAGGAACAGGATAACACCGGTTTTCGACCAATTGAAGCCTCTTGAACAAGCTATTTTATGAACAAGCCAGTAGCTATAAACCAATCTGACAGACGTTTAAGGCCTTTATTAATCATTTTATCTACCTCTCTTGGACAATCGCCGACAAATAGTGCTGTAATGTCTCCAGCAAAAATTATAATAATAAGACCGTGTTTTGGTGCATCAAGTATACCGTTGAAAAATGTACTGAACAACAGTGGGCCGCCGTTACTACCTTGAGCCACTCCAACTGATATGTTCTCGACATTTGAAAGTCTCTGCCCGCCGCTAAAATTAAATAAGCACCGTATTTCTTGGAGATCACGAGCGTTTTGGCCATTGCAAAAAAATCTATAATACCATCTTCAATGAGGAGCACAATTTATCCACCAGCTAAGTCAGCACCCGCCTGGGGACTTGGCTTGTCCTGAAGTCAAGCATCTATAGATCTTACATCAGCATTTATATTCTATTGCTTCAATTTACGTACCTCACAGGACAACCTCGAGTTTGAAGACGGGCATCTGCTCATGGGTTCTGTCCTTACACGTAAAGCGTATCATAACATACACATTTATTTATCACATTAAAGGGTAGATGCTTTCAGCAGTTCTGCACGTCTAAGCGAATGTGCTGTATTTTCACTGATGTAAGTAAAGACATGACAAGGAGCAGGAAATTGTCAAAACTGTCCATCAAGCAGTTCCAATGTATTTTGTTCTAAGACTCTGTGTTTTCTACCATAGTGGAATACTGGAACACAACAGCATTCGCCTTTTATTTTCAAAATGGCCACTTCGATTCTCCTATAAATGCCAACGACAATTCTTGTTTAGTAAGCATTCAAGGGCAAGACACAAGTGTACAAGGCATTTGATCGTCGGTTCTACAAAGAGTTCCGGCATGGGTCTCAAGACCCTATATAGGGTGTCGTTCTTTGATCCCAGGAGTGAGTGACATTCGTAGGAAAAAAAGAGAGAGGTTTTGCAGAGACAAATATCTTCGTCTAGCCGTGTGACGTTATCGCCCAGAAGCGTCAGTTATGTAAATTTAATCATTTTATCTACTCCAGTGACATACGAGACAAACTTTTGCGCAGTTAATGCGTTGTTCGTTCCTTTGGGAAATGGATGAGCGAAAAAGGAACATTCCACCACGTGATCCAAACCAGTGTAAGCGTTTGCTCGGTAACGGCCACTTTCCCTACACATGTAATAAGATAAATGTATTGGTCGAATTCTTGCGCAATGCCAGATCAACTATATTACCGCTGACTGGCTTCCTCTATGAGGTTAGGGCCTGAAAAGTTCTATAAGAGGGAACGCATAGACTCGAGGTGGGCCGTGATGTGTACACGTGCAGTGAACTGTTAGAAAGAAGGGCAGTCAGATGGACCGGGGCAGAGGAGATCACGACATTGATTTTCTCGGGCTTGCCAGCTCGCCTACCGAGCGGAGCTTGAGCACTTGCGCCAATTGGGGATAAAGGCACCACTGCGGTCGCTAGACAGACGCAGGCATTATCACTTCAGCAGTATAAAAGCCTACATAAATCTACGCTATGACTATGAACACTCTAGACAAAAAATCCGACTGCTGGAAGGAGCTGAACGGAAGCCCTCATCTTACGCTGTGTGATTTCGTGGGGGGACAAACCCTGCTCAGCGACGAACATGCAACGAGTAGCGGTTTTCGACATGATTGCAACACGGTGTGCCTAGTTCCAATAAATGAGCACCCAGCGCCCGCTCTCATTTAAACAGGATACTATGAATCTGCCCCTTGATGTAAAAAAATTAAGCCAGGACCTGAGCTCCCTTTTGAGAGAAAGAGTGCAGGATTAGACTAGGAGAATGTCCTACAAGCATCGTCGAGCCCGGTGCCGTGGTGCATTCAGGTGCGCCTCGCGACCGGAGGAGACACATAGGTGCACGCGTTAAAGCCACAGCCCAGACCAATGAATTTCTTAGGTTGGTTGACCTGGTTCGGTATCGAAAAATTGTCCTAGCAACCCACTGTTTAGTTCTCACTCAAACGCAGGCGTTTGAAGAATCGTATCTGCACTTCGTGCACCAGTTTTTTGTATTTAACCAGATAGAGTTCCAAGACTAGTGAGTAATACGTTAGCTTAGGGAACCACTTATAGAGGCGAATGTAGGCGTTAGGGCCCTTTAAAATTGAGGAGCGGAACCTGATGTCGGTAATGTGCTAAGGTAAACTCCGATACTACGCACGAAAGTGGAAACGGTAATAAAAGTTTCGTTAATTTCATACACTAAACTATACACTTTTTTAGTTTTTTTTCTATGCGACTGTCAGGCACGTCATCTACCGGACAACGATGAAAAGTTCAGAACCTCATCTAAAGGTCTTGACGCAGCGAAGACGTGGTTTTCTTTTGCGAGTCTTCAAACATATTTCTCATAGGATGTTCACAAAGTTTCTTTCATCTACACTAAGTGTCACACGTAATACTTGCAACTATCACACTGTTGGGCAGTGTAATTATTACGGATGTTTCTCTCACGTCTGCCTAACGCAGATTCCGCGTGCCAGAACCAGAGCAAGTTTTATTGTACCACGCCCTAATACTTGGGGGTTAGGTCCTAGTTCAAGCCCTGGGCCATCCTGTCTTGGTCAAGGCCTGCTACATTGTGGTCTCTTCATTTTCTGCTTAATCTCCGAACCCGTACGTCTGTTGAGCAAGCAGGCCTACGCAACTGTTTTATTGCGCCGTGTTCATATTTGCCCTGCTGGCGCAGACAGTGCTCTCAAAGCACTGACTTCGCCCCTCAAGTTTGAACTGCAAAAAGAACGAATCCCCCAAGTTTGAACTGCAAAAATAGAGCACTACAACAAGACGTCTAAACAAAAATTAAGTATAATCTTATTATTTATTTATTAACACCCGGGCTGAGTAAGTGTGTTTATGTTACATCACAGTGTATCGACACAACAATCGATCTAGCGTTTTGCCAGTTCTGCTATGGACCAAACCGCCGGACAAACTGCGGCCTGGTGTTTATCACATTTACTCTAGCATTCTTTGCATCGACATTCATCTTGTGGTTCATGGAAGCCCTCCACGTTGCATAAAACGTAATGAAATCCGTGGGCTTGTTAAATGCCAATCTTTCACCCTACTAGCCCTCCAACCAGTGTTTCTCATTGCTGCTGTCCCATAAAATCCTATGTTTACCTCGCTGATTTTGGTTTGCCAGTTTTGCATATAAACGTCAAAGGCGCACGTTTTCTTTAGACTCCATCGTTTTTGCAGCTCCTCTGTCAGCAGTGAGCCACCTTGCAACACGTGGACCACCCTATTTCTGCATGTATTTGAAAGCGCAAAAACTCCCTTAAGAAAGAAAAACCTTACCCCATCAATTAAACGCAATTCGTCTCCTCCCACCACGTCTTATCCCATATTAGGGAAATACCATATGTGGCGATGGGTGCTATCTGTATCCTAAAAAGAGCTACTGCTGCATCGACCGAAAGCATATGTGGAAATTTAATTGCCGCGGCTGCGATAGTGGCCTTCCTAACCTTCTCCTGGATGTGTGATCGAAAACTACTGTTCCTTGATGATAAGGTGAGTCCTAGGTATGTGAATTTATTTACAAATTTTAATTCCTGTCCCCTGATTTGAAGCACGTCACCCCTGGCCAGACGGCCGCCTCTTCGGAATTTCATGGCTACTGTCTTTTCTCAATTAACCTTTAAGTCCTTTTCATCCATGAATGTAACTAGCCGATCCATTGCTTGTTTCACTCTGAAAAGGCCACAACTAAAGATTACTACATCATCTGCGTACAGTAAAATTTTGGCCCACTCTCGAATCCAGCCCGCCCTTATCCGTTCTGGGGGCCCACCCAGAAGAACAGAAAACAGTAGTGGGCTCAGTTCATTGCCCTGTGCGACACCTGTGATTTGAATTACCTCCCCCGCAATGCCAACCCCGATGTCAATCAGCACCGTGTTTTGTTTTAAGATGCTGATGAGCAACCTCAGCATTACTCCCGGCACTCCCATTTTAGCTAGCTCTTCAACTTGGTGCTATGTCAAGCGCCGCTTTCAAATCTACAAACACAGCATATAGGCAATTCTTCGGCCTGGAAGGCGTATCCCAGATTACCCCGAGCAGCTCCCGAATTGCTAAGTGAGTTGACCTTCCTTTCCTAAATCCATGCTTTAATCTGATATTATCCGCCTTTCCTCTAAGAAAGACTCCAATCTCCTCGCTATTATTCCTGAAAATATCCTGTACGGGCAGCTCTTTATTGCTATTCCCCTCCAAGCCTCTAGTTCCGTTTCTATACCCTTTCCTTTGGGAATGACAATTAAGGTCGCTTCCCTCCAGGCATGTGGAATTTTCCCAGTGTTTAACCATTCATTGAATAGAGCTTGCCAGCATGGCCCGAGAACTAAGGTATCTTTTGTGTGTTCATTCCTTATCAAGTAATTTCCGTGCGTTTTCTCCCGTGGTTCTCTGTCGATTGTTTCCATTACTTCCTTGAGAGTAATTGCTCCCATTATCCAGACCCTAACTTCCTCTGTCGTTTGATACCAAGGGCCTTCATATTTAACATAACATAACATCACTTTTATTTCACATAAAAGGGTTGGACATACTTCTGTAAGACAATCGTAATTAATCACCAAATAGGCGAGCACTATTTGGATTATCATGGGCCCATTTGGCCATACGCCAAGCAAACAGTCCGTTCACGAATTCACCGCGGGCCACGGCTTTTGAGGTGATTGATCGTTGACATCTTAGGTTATTGGAGCGTACATCAAAAAAGTGTCCTAACAAGTCACATTTTCGTAATTGATGTAGAACAGATAAGTTGCACTGCATGAAAAGTGTGTCGATACTTGGAACAACGTCATCTAACACGCTGTGGGGGCACCTGATTCGCAGGCGTCTTAGAAACATGTTTTGGACGCCATCCAATATTCTAGCAGCGCTTTCGAGGTTGTATCCGACCCGGCCAAGATCCTCCCAAAATGTTCGACTAGCCTGCCCGTCTCAACTGAACATTGCCTCCTCCCTTTCCGCCTCAGCCATGTATATGGCCGTTCTTCAGCCTCCCTTATTGCTGCTCACCCTTTCTTTCCCAGTACCTTTGCTTGTCTTCTTTATACGATGTCTTGACCAACCATTTAACAACCGAAGCCCACGGCCGCATAACTGGAACGATTTTTACGTATTCCCGCGTCAACCTATTGGCCTACTTGGCCATCCTACACCGCTCATTAAACCAAGGTATTTTGCTTCTCTTCTGCACCAGTAGTATCGCAGAATTTAATAACCCTATCAGGCTGCGTTTGTGGCAATCTATCTGTATTGCCTCTGGCACCGATAATACTTTGTTAAGCCCCTGTTATAGGATATTACCGTTAAGTCTTCTTCCTGGCCTTCCCCCTTGCTCACACTTGAACATTCCCCTTAATTTTCACCCAGATGCCCATCGTATATATCATATATGCTTTCTAAGACCCGCCCCTTCTTATAAATAATTGTTTTCTCCTGCAAATGTTATGTCCCTTCTATCCATATCTGTTGCAAAAAGGTCAATGACTGACGAACCGGAGTGGCATTCATATAGAAACACATTCACCCTGTTGACTATCCAGCAGCCGATCTCATCCAGTACGTCTAGCAAGGCTACCGTTATTTTCGAATCAATTTTGTCTAGTCTCGCATTAAAGTCCCCTCCAATAAGTACGTACTAATATTTATTTATATAACTTTGCTATGTTGGCACTTTGGAGTGGGCAATTGTCTCCACGCGAACGTGTGATTACGGGTTCTCTAACCCAGGGTTAGCCCAGTTCAACAATGTACCCCGAACAGACGCTGCATTTCCTCGTTGAATGTCGAGCGACAGACTCTGACGCAAGAATTCGGATGCTCTCGAGTCTCCTGTCGAAAGATTAAGGCTTCTGCCTACGCGTTGAATCAGTTTGAGCGTAAGGGGGCCTGCAGTTCCCATAGTCTCGAACGCCAACGGACAAAATTCGTGCGGATAATCCACACTTGCGGAAAAGTCCCCTCCTATAATTATTGGAGCCTTCCTCGGTAACGCTTCTATACCCAGCAAGAGCCGCTCAATCGTCGTTTCCGTTGACTCCGTCCCCGCCGGTTGCACATATGTGGCCATTTTTTCTAGTTTGGGTGGCGCTACTGCAATCAGATTTTCTGCTACTATTTTCACGTTCATTTCTCCCACCAATGGTCTAAAAAGAACGGATACTCCCCCGCTTGGCCTACCCGGACCCTCTCTACAAGACGCCAGTGCATGGTACCCATAGAGTCCCCGTATATCAAACTGCTCTCGTGCCCAGGTCTCCGTGAAAATAAGAATGTCTACCCCTCTGTATGCGTCGCCTCCTAGCAGATCTAACACCCCCGCCTCTCGCAGTTTCTCATTACTATCTGAATACGCGCACCCACTATTGGATTTTGCTGGATCTGCCGATTCTCGTACGCAAGGGGCCGGTTCGCCGTTGTCTTCAGATGTCAGGTCGACTTGAAACATGAGGAAGATATCGTTGCACGATCTGCGTTTCTGTCCTGTCGTGTAGGTCTGGCGCTATCAGCGTCATTGGTCGTGGGTTGCAGTAACGGCGAGGTGACTGACGGGGCACCCATCAGCCCTCCCAGAGTGCTCGGGATAACCTCCTGAATGGTCCTAGCCACCGTTTGCGCGATGATATCTTTCAACATCGGCATAATCGTTGAAATCACCTGTTGCACTCGAGTATAATATACACTTTATAAGGTTTTTTTCGTAATCATTTATCGTCTTCACGCTTATGGCGAGAGAAGTAGCGCAATAGCTTTTGCTCCATTGCTGTGCATTCCACTGCATGTTTTTGGCACACTTCTGCCGGCAGAACCGGCAGATGCACAACTTGTACTTCTCGTGTAAGGCGGCCTTTCAACGTACCAGATACTGATCAGCATGCACTATGTGCCTGGTTTATAAACCAGCTGAAAAAATGAAAAATCAAGGGTAAAAATGATTCAGTGCTTGTCTTCCCTAATTTTTCTTGAACATTTTCGGTCACGCAGGGTGCGGCGTTACTAGTGACGCAGCAGCTTCGAAGCCGAAGGCCTCGGGGGCCTGTCTGCATTTCGTCTTTCACCTCCCTCGGCTCCTCGTCTCGACCACTTTCTCGAAACCGCGTGAACCTCTCCAGCTTTGACTGATTTCCTTGGCTGTCTTTCTCAAAGCTAATACGATCTTACCTATTGTATTACATTTTTGTTAAATGCATGGAATATACAGCACTCCCGAAACGAGTTTACCCCGTTTAAGCCTACCCTGGAAAATGCTTACTTTCCCAAGTAGTGGACTCAAGCATCCATCAATTCGTCAAGCTCTTTTTCTCTCACTTAGGGACCTGCAACGTTCCGCTTTTCAGTTGTCTGTTGACACTTACTTCCCTCTTACTGATTGATCTCCTTCCCGTTTAATGGTTTGCAGGAGACCTTTAGGCAGAACGTTCACCGGGCTAAAATAAAGAAGTCTGCAACACGTTGTAAAATTATTTTAAAACCTGCTGTAACTATTGCAGGTATTACTAAAAAAAATATATCACTATAATCTGCTTAAACTACAACCGTATACAGTGCAGATACATTTTTTCAAACATCCTGGAGCTTCTGATAGGCCCGACGACGTGTTTGCATAGCTTTCCGCGTGCACAAACTACCGCAAGCCATCTAGACATAGACCCTTGACAAAAGCAGTAAAACTGCTCGAACGAACAAGCCTTGTTTGAGGCTCAGAATTGGTTCGTTGTAACTCGGGATTGCATCATTGTATTGTATTGTAGAGAGGGAATGGCTGCTCTCGTGCCCAGGTCTCCGTGAAAATAAGAATGTCTACCCCTCTGTATGCGTCGCCTCCTAGCAGATCTAACACCCCCGCCTCTCGCAGTTTCTCATTACTATCTGAATACGCGCACCCACTATTGGATTTTGCTGGATCTGCCGATTCTCGTACGCAAGGGGCCGGTTCGCCGTTGTGGGATCGGGGAGGGGGTTCTCCTGGCTGGAGATTGACCGGGTAGGGGTCATCTATAGCTGCTACTTCTCTCCCAACAGGGAGGAGGAGGAATTCGAGGAATTCCTCGAGGAACTTGCCCAGAGCGCGGGGGCACATGCAGGTAAGAGGGTAGTGATCACCGGGGATTTTAACGCAGCCAGCATAGCATGGGGTAGCCGAACCACAACTAGACGGGCCCAAACTTTACAGGAGTGGATGGCTGAAAAAAGTCTAATGGTTCTTAATGACGGAAGGGTCCCCACCTTTTCCAGAGGGAGCCAGACGGCCTTCATTGACCTAACAATGGTCAATGAGGCGGCCTTTCCACTGGTGGTAGAATGGAGGGTGAGGGAGACGGAGGAGACCATGAGTGACCACAGATACATCTGTTTCACCATCAGTACCCCCGAGGTGGCCCTCGCCCCGCCCCCTAGTAAGAGATGGCAGATGCGGAAACTTGACGCCAAGATTCTAGTGGCTGAAATAGACGAGGGTTGCAAACAACTGGGAGACACGGTGGGGGATGAATATCAAATAATTAGCATACTCTCTACAGCATGCGAGAAAGCTGCTCCCTCACAACACCATGGGAGCCGCCACCCTCCTAATTACTGGTGGAACAAAGGGATCGCAGCTGCCCGCAGGGCTTGCATTAGGCTAAATAGGATTTTCACGAGAACACGCAGCTGGTTAACGCAAAGAAAACGACGGGTGGGATTTTACGGGGAGCGAGAGACCGCAAGAGCTGAATCCCAATTGACGGAGTACAAGGCTGCTCGATTGAGACTCCGAGGACTCATCGCCAAAAGTAAAGCCCGAGCGGAGAAAGAGCTGATAGACGCGGTGGAGAGCGACGTATGGGGCCTGCCGTACCGAATAGTTATGGCCAAACTCCGGAGACCTCCCCCGAAACTCCCCCCGGATGTGCTGCGGGAGACTGTAACCGGTCTTTTTCCGGCACAGCCGCGGAGAGAAAACGAGGAGTTCTCGGTCACCCCGGAAAACATTCCGGAGGTGACGCTGGAGGAGGTCGAACAAGCCCGGAATCGGTTGGCAACCGGTAAAGCGCCCGGCCTAGACGGAATTCCCCCAGAGGTAGCGAGGCTACTGGTCAAAAGGTGGCCTAAGGTCTTCCAAGACCTTGCCAACAAGCTTTTGAGAGAGGGGAGATTCCCGAGGCTGTGGAAAAAGGCAAGCCTGGTTCTAATCCCCAAACCCGGGAGGAAGACGGGGCCTTCGGCTTACCGGCCCATATGCCTCATTGACGCCATGGGTAAGCTCCTGGAGAACGTTATAGTCAAGAGACTAAACGACGAGATTCAGGAAAAGAACGCCCTATCAGATGCCCAGTACGGCTTCCGGAAGGGCAGATCCGCAATAGGGGCTCTAAAGAAGGTTCTGAAACGGGCGGGTGAGGAGACTATGAAGACCCCTAAAACAAGGGGATTCGTGCTCCTGATCCTCCTGGATGTCAAAAATGCCTTCAACACAATGAATTGGAAAGTAATTGTGGAGGCGATGAAGAGGAAGGGCTTTTCCCTCTACCTCCGTCGAATGATTTCATCCTACCTGGATGACAGAGGCTTGGTTGCAGGGGGGCAGGAGTACGAGGTTACTGCCGGAGTCCCACAGGGCTCGATTCTAGGACCCGTGCTCTGGAACATAGCTTACGACGGGGTGCTCGAGATCCCAGGTCTCCCGTATGGGGTGGAGACGTTGGCGTACGCCGATGACCTTGCACTCATGATAACGGCCAGGACCGAAAGAGCCCTGGAGAGCGCCGCCAATGAGGCCTTGTCAATGGTGTCCGAGTGGATGGAGTCCCATCACTTGAAACTGGCACCCGACAAGACGGAGGCGATGTACCTAACAGGCAGAAAGAGGACGACCGGCATTAACCTCGTGATGGCGGGCCACCCGATAGAAATCAGAAAGAAGGTAAAGTACCTTGGGGTCATGCTAGACACCGGACTGACCGGATCGGCACACGTTAAGTACGTGGCCGAAAAGGCCCAAAGGGTCTCCCTGAACCTGGCGCGGATCATGCCTAGGGTCGGTGGGGTGGCTGAGGTGAAAAGAAGGCTCCTGGCCTCGGTGGCCGAATCAACGGCGCTATACGCAGCCCCAGTCTGGGGGGACATGGCAATGCGGACGGCGAAAAATAGGGGGGCACTAAGGTCGACCCAACGAACGCTGGCAATCAGGGTAAGCCGGGCGTATCGAACAGTCTCGACCGAAGCTCTCCTGGTCCTAGCCAAAATGCTGCCATGGGACCTCCTAGTGGCTGAACGAAGTAAAATGTATCTAGACGAAGGTCTGGATCTCACCAGGGCCAGGAGTGCCACCATATCGGTCTGGCATGAGGAATGGGCGCAGGTAAGACCCGGTGTGACCACAGGGAGCTGGACCAAGAGTCTGATACCGGACCTCAGGGCATGGTATGACCGCCGACACGGGGAGCTTTCCTACTGGACGACTCAGGTTCTGACCGGACACGGCCAGTTCCAGAGCTACCTGTCAAGGATCAAGAAGGCCATCAGCGATATCTGCGTACTGTGCGACTCTGGAGAAACGGACAACGTAGAGCATACTGTTCTGCGGTGTGATGCTCTCAGGGAAGCACGGGACGCAGCACCAACCGCTGTGAGGGGCCGACCCATCAAGGAGGTGGTCTCCCATATGAT
Source organism: Dermanyssus gallinae (assembly GCA_003439945.1). Taxonomy (NCBI): domain Eukaryota; kingdom Metazoa; phylum Arthropoda; class Arachnida; order Mesostigmata; family Dermanyssidae; genus Dermanyssus; species Dermanyssus gallinae. The sequence goes on from QVRM01002810.1 coordinate 246,287, forward strand.
GACTTCGGCGGAGGCATGGAGGGAGGCGACGAACTTGTTCGACGCTGTTTTGACACTCAAGACAGCCAAGGAAACGGCCAGGCGGGAGAGGTTTGAGCGGGTCTCTCGGGAGAGTGGTCGAGACGAGGAGCCGAGGGAGGGGGGAGGGGGTGGGGAGCAGCCAGGCCCTCATGGTCTCGACGCACCCTCACAGGACGGATTACAAAATGGCACCCCCCTATCCAACCGCAGGTAGACATGCGGGATGATAGTCAGGGATAGAGCTGATTGAAGGAGAACGGCAGAGACGCCTCTCCCACGGTTTCGATGTAATGCCAAAGTAATACCGAGCCTGGGGGGGTGGGGAGGAATCCGGGTTTAGTGGGTTTGCGAGTCTCACACTAGTCACGCAGGCTGCTAGTGGCGCATGTGCATCATGCATTACCAAAACCTCCCAGAACAAAAAAAAAAAAAAAAAAAAAAAAAAAAAAGAGAGGGAATGGCGGGACTAACTATGACTCTCTCTCCAGCGTTGGTCCGCTGGCGCGCGAGTTACGCGTACTGCGAGGACCTTCACGCACCAATATAAAATTGATCAGATGTACAAACTCTTAATAGTAACTTTCCCGAGATCACTTGTTCGCGCGGTAGGCAAGGCATACGATATCGATTGAGTGGCAATGAATTCATATTGTCATTCTGTCGTGGCCATTTCGAGGGCTGTTAAGGCTACTTTGAGCATACGGGTGAAATGTGCTGCATATGGATCCCGGGCCCGTCGGTTAACGCCCCGGGCTTTAGTAACCAGGTGGTACCGACTGGGACGCCTGCTGCCTTGGCTTAATAGGCACAATGAGAGCGGGAAGCAACCTGAACGCAGACCTACCGGCGAGAGGACCGTCTGGCTCCGCTGCTTCCCTTCGCAGCGGTGGGGAACCCCTGCTCCGTAGTGGTCGATCCTCCCTTCGGGAGGGGGGGGGGGGTAGTGTATATTCCGCGGTGTACACCGGAATCGCGAAGTGACTGGATGTAATTGTCGGGTAGGAGTAGTGTGGTACCTCCATTCCGAACCTCGATAGGGGGGAGGGTAGGGAAGCTAGCTTTTCCTATTGAGTAAAATTTAACAACAATAGCCAGGCATCACACTGAAAAAAATATATATACAGATATATATATATATATATATATATATATGATTGATTGATGATTCACTTGACATATATACCTAAATACACATGTCACACTTTTATAATAGGGGCTCTTAGAGCGGCAGCATCTATATGACCTACGCATCTATATCGTTACAACATTCTCCAATACCTGCTGCGTATTTGTTCTCCATTGAGACAACCTATTCTTTGTAATATCGTCCTTTCTAACATTTGATCCTAAAGCTAGGGCCTCCGACAGGCCTATATCTCTGACCCCCCTCCAAAGCATTCTTTTCCAATATTTTCAATCGACTCATTCCCTAGCTCACAAGCTACTATATCTAGCTCGCTGTTTCCTTGCATTCGACATGCCTACCCTGGCATCTGCGAATAGCCCACTTTTATTTGAATTATCGTATACACATTCTACCTTGCCCATGTCCCGCTTTTTTCCATATATATCTGCCGAACTCGATCTAGAGCCCATAGACAATGTCAATCTCCTCGCATTTGATACTTTTACCATCGATTTTACCATTTTCTCCGATACACTCGCTCTTGCCAATTGTACCAAATTTCCTAGCTGCGAACTCTGCTCTGCGATCCCACTTCGTCTTGACTGTTAGTGCCGTCTTTACCAGCTGCATCTGTTAAACCATCTTTTATCTGTGTTCATTCTTAAACCTAATACTAAATCTTAGTTTGTTTTGTACTTCTCTTTGTATGCATTTTGACATCCCCCCCCCCACCAAGACACTCCCCGGCACAATTAAAACGGCAATCCAATCTTGTCACTTCGCTCTTTATTGTTTCTAACTTCTTTCCGAACTCCGCGCCGTGGACCAGAGAGACATTAGCAAAAGTACATACATGGTCTTCTATGTATTTCTTGCTATATTTAGTAAACTCCAGAGGTTTTTACACCTTACTGCATTTCTTTCTTGTTTAGCCTTTTTTCATTAAACACCATGTCCGCTGCTTTCCCACATGCATTCAGCATTTGTCGAATTTCACTAGTGCTCCGCCCTAACACTACCATATCACAACAATAGCACTGATGTCCTGATATATATATCCTTTTTCCCAGTCTGTCATCCTAAACCCGTGCTATTAATACTTCGCGTTGTTCTCTCTCTATAAAAAAAATTAGCGATAACAACGGACATCCTTGCTTGACCCTGTTAGCGATTATAAACTCTCTGGATTGTCTGGCTGCGTATATCATTTGAACCGTCTTACTCCAGTAAGTTTCTTCTAGTAACTCCACCCAGTTTCTCTCAAAACCATCTTACAACAAAATTTAATACAACCTTATTTCGTCCACCGTATCATATGTTTTTCTTTTAATATATAAAAACCCTGCCACACACTTTTGTCCCCACAATTTCGATGCTTCCACAACCTGACTTAATAAACAAATATGATCACCTAGCCTATACTTTGTCTTTAATTCGCAATGCCAATCACCTATTTTCCCATGTGTTTTTTTCTGTATTTCCTATTTGAATACTCTGTAATCTACTCTTAAATACCTGAATACATTTCAATACGCTATAGGCGTAATTGTGATTGGTCGCCTTTTTTGTAAGGTGTTATTATCTACCACCTTCTTGCGAAGAAGAGGAACCCTTGTGCCAATCTTCCGAAAATCTGCCCCTCTTAATATATTATTAAATTGCTTAGTTATATAATAGGCGTACTTCTTCCCGAGCGCCTGGGCAACTCGTACCAAAATTCCGTCAACACTACGCGCAGTTTTTAGATTAATTTTCTTTACCACGCATTTGATCTCCTCTGCTGTAGTTGTAATCTCCGTGTTAGCCTCTGCCCTTTGTACGCCAATCGTGAAAAAATTGTGTTACGGTATAGTAATGCGGTGCCTATTTCCTCTATTGTGTATGCTCTATCCTGTTCCTTAACTGTCATCCTTGTTTTCCTATCTGACATAGATCTAAAACTGTTTTGCTCGCTATCCCTTGGAAGTCCCCAAAATGCTGTTATATATATTGGGTCTACAAAAACTTTTTTCGGTTTTTTTAATGATTCCCTACGGACAAAGCCGGAAAAACTTTTTTTGTAGCCCTATATATATAAGGTCTACAAAAAAGTTGTTTGGTTTTTCCCGAAAAAACTTTTTTAAAGACCAAAAACTTGTTTTTTCGTTTTTTTCCCGTTTTTTCCTGATAAAAAATTTGAAGACCAAAAAGTCTTTTCGGTTTTCCCGGTTTTTTCCCGAAAAAACTTTTTGGTAGACCAAGAAGTCTTTTCGGTTTCCCCCAGTTTTTTTCCGAAAAAACTTTTTTGAAGATCAAAAAGTCTTTTCGGTTTTCCCGTTTTTTTTCCGAAAAAAAAACGTTTTTCGGAATGCAACAGTTATTACTGGTACTCAGCTTTTATTCATAATAAGTTTACTCCAATTAACTTTCTGAAGAGAACTTAATGTTAGAATCGAACCCATGCAGAGAAGAACACGTACAAGTATCACTTACATACTGGTTTATTGTACAGCTTGCAACAACATTTAGTAACATTCATGTTTTATCAGCTCTGAATCGGTCAGTTTTCGGGTTCGCGGCTCTAGGTATACACATTACATATACAGATGAGTGGAAATATCACGACTTGTTTTGCGTAAAGGTCCGCCCCTCTTTCAAAACAAAAATATTGTTGCTCTCCCTGACCTGGTTTTGGCCTAGTTAGTTCCTCTGGCTGGTTATCTCAATTGATTTATGTAAAACGGGATACAGATAAATAAACACGTTAAATAAAACTACGACATTACGTCCCACCTCTAATTATTTATCTCTCCGACTGAAAAACAGATTCGTTCGTGTCGGATCAGAAGTGCCTAGCTAGACCAGCAATTCAGCACGAACTTCCTCGTCTAGAGATTTTTCTCTCTCTAAACAGGGTGTTGATAAGTATACTTGACATTGCGCATACCGTTAGCAACATTTTAACATTATGAGATACATTTTAGTGCTCCGTAGCTCTACTGGGCAACCGCCTCTCTTAAGCGTCGTCGCTGTAATAATATTATACTTCTAATATATGAACATATGGCAAAAACAGAAAGCTGTAGCAACAGCAATAACAGAAAAAAAGTAAAACCACTGAGATAAACAGTGGACCCAACATACACGCAGAGCATTGATTTCAGTTATAATCCGTCCATAGGCCTAGTAACATCAAGCGTCGATTATTCGTATTCAGCGAACAAGGGACGAATTCACAGTAGTTAAGAAGGCGATGCCGACAGAACATTGGCTAAACACGTTAAGTAACAACAATTATTTGTCAATTAGTATACCTGCCCTGTAGAAATGAGCAGTTAATCTAGCAACAACAATTATTTGTAATAGTAGACTGTGGTCAGTGCAACAACGATAAAGACGCTAACGTTTGGAAACTATCTGTAGTGGCCACTAGTTAAACAGTACCGACTCAGGGTCTTGATTTGCCAGCAGCTTGATGTGCCGTAGAACATCTTTTTTCGTGATGATGCCGAGTATTTTTCTGCAAAAGAGCATAAGTCAAAGAACGCGAAATGCCTACTAGTTAGAGTGACCATCTCGAATATGCCTGTTCACATCTACTGCCATTTCACGACTAGGTAATCCAAATATATCTAGCAATGTTATTAAAATTTCTCTGATAGAATATATATAATAATATAATAACGGCGCCTTTGGTAAAATTATATCCGACGCTCCACATCAATACAACATTATAGTTACTTCACTCAAACTAAACAAGACGTTTCCACACCCCATTAACTTATTTTTAGTGCGGCCGTGCGTCTTTATGAGCTTAAGATTGTGCCAATGTTGAGCTACAGCCTTGGAAGGGTGTGGGGCCATCTTTCAGCGGCAAATTTTGCGCAGCTAGAAAGATGCTTCACAATATATATGAAGCGGGTCCTTTGCTTACCCCGGACGGCAAAAAGCCGCTTCGTGTACCTGCTAGCGGGTTGCGGGCCGGCAGAGGAAACAATCAGAGTCAGGCTTAGGTCACCTATTACTGGACCACTTCAGCAATTTTTGTTGGAGTGGCAGGGAAAAGTGACCGAGGCCTCGGCAGAGGTAGCGCAATTGGATGTGTACCTCGCCAGGAGCTTTGGGATGGAATGGCATGCACTAGCCGGCACGTGTACACAATACACATTGTGCATGGCTATCATCACTTGGTATGTTCGACCCAAGGATTTCACCAAGTTGACGATCAATGTCGTTGCCGGTTCTGCTCGCAGATATGCGCTAAATACTACGCAGCAAGCTGCCAGAAGCATCGGCGGTCTTTGCACTTTTTCGCCGGGTGGGACGGTCGCTGAAGTGTTTAAATTGTATAAAAGGAATGAATTGTATTGAAATTATGTACCATATTGAAATGCAATGTTATTGCGAAATAAACCATATATATATAAAATATGTGCACTTAATTACGGGATATATATTCAATTCAATTCAGACGTGGTTCATTTACGGAACTGCATACATTCACATGCTTAAGTTCTCGTTATGAAAAGTGGTACAAGGGTTTGGGAATAAAAGGCGAAAAAGAAGAAGATAAAGCAGCAGATAATACCTATACTATATTATTGGCGATACTGACATACAAGGCAAAGGAGCACACTGAGCTATAACTTCATAAACATTATAACTCGAAATGACAAGTGAAAACTAAGACTACTAGACTACGAACTATATATATATATATATATATATATATATATATTCTTGTTCGTTGATATTTTACATATAAATAAGCGATGTGAACAAATAATCTGTGACAAATAGAGGTGGCAATTTTAATATATTTGATTTCAATGGATACTGCTGGCTTTTCATAAACCTAACTCCTTTCCAACTAACCAAGCTCGGACCCAGTGTGTGAGCAACCCGCGGACTGCATCGCCGGTAAATACATTAGGAAGCCAGATAAATATTCCGATTTTGTGGGCCGATGTGGGCTTTTTGTTAAACATCAAATACTTGAGACAACGTGGAAGACCAGGCACCGAACCTAAGTGCGTCACCTCGTTTGTAATGCGTTACATATACGCCCCTGACATGTTCGAATACAAGATACAGATCCCACGCCCGAGATCGAAGCTACCGAGACCATTGATCCTATGGCAACGTGGTCTGGGTTGGCAAATCCTGCTGGCTGGCAGTACCTAGCAGCATTTCCCGCGGAACTTTCGTACTAATTGACGAAGGCTCTGTCCCATGCGGCATACCGAAACAAGACGTCGAACCGACGATCCCCCAAATGGCTCGGCCCTGACATCCGTTTGGCCCCGATCCAATACGCAATGAGCAACTCGGCCATCTATCGGGTCGCCTCTCATTATTCTTAAAATATATGGTGCTCTACCGCAACAGCAGCAGTCCGCAACAGCCCGTCGTGACGGCATGCTCCAATTCGCCTCAAGAAGTGAAAATCTTAAGCGGCGTTAAGCATCTGCCACTCTATGCTGTGTTCGTCGGTCATTAACACAGCACCGCGGCAAATTGTGTGTCGAGAATGTCGCCGCTGCAGGAGGGGGGCCCGTATCTTTCATCTGCTCTCGTCGATACTTCGGGTGAACCTGGCACGCTCAATGATGGAGTAAACGAGCACCACCCCTTCTAATAGTCCACGAGTTATCTGTAGTTAGAAAACTTGAGCCCGTTCCTCATTATGATCCTCGTAAGTGACCCACATGCACATCACGGTGTCTGCAGATGGCCTTATGATCTACAACCGCCGGCAGTGGAAACAATCAGAGTCAGGCTTAGGTCACCTATTACCACTTCAGCAATTTTTGTTGGAGTGGCAGGGAAAAGTGACCGAGGCCTCGGCAGAGGTAGCGCAATTGGATGTGTACCTCGCCCGGGAGCTTTGGGATGGAATGGCATGCACTAGCCGGCACGTGTACACAAGATACATTGTGCATGGCTATCATCACTTGGTATGTTCGACCCGAGGATTTCACCAAGTTGGCGATCAAAAAATCAGCCATGACATGAAAAAACCGTACACGGGCATTAACCTTACGGAAAAAATATCCACTCAGAGAGGCGGTTACGACAATCAGATAATTTGTTCTTGGATGGATCCCCAGCTTCCTTAATTATCTTCAACATGAAGGTCGCGCCAGTGGTCTCATATGGCATCACACCTATATAGGAATATCTTTCTGCAGCCTGGATAAAGAAGAAGCAAATTTTCTTAAACAGGCCCTTTGACTTCCTAAAACTACCCAGAATCGCGTTACCTACGATTAGGTAACGCGTATCTGGGTTTTTAAATCTCGCCTAATCGAAGCTATTTGTCGAAAAATTACTATTGCTGTAGAGACATTGAAGGTATCATAACGTAGAGCGCGTGGCAGCGTTGCCACATAACAGGCTAGAAGTGATGTTTTTAACGACGGCAATATCATCCTCCTTACCAACAAGATGAGAAAGTAGTTCTATAAGAATAATCTGTCAGGGAAGACAAGATAGCAACATCTCTGCGGTAACGACGATGTCCTGCAAAGAAGAAAAGCAACATGACTCGAAAAGCAAATCATAACAACCGGCTAACTAACCCGTTTCGAGTGACTAGCGTCTGTCGGAGGCCGAGCTTGCGAAACATATCAATGACGGTCTCCATAGGGGTGTGGTCTGTAACGGTGACCGGCGCCAGGTCGAGGATGCGCGTCAGCCGCAATGGAGGTGGGCCATTCCACGGCACAGGCTGTGCCGCAGTGAACAGCACACGTGACGTCGACGAAATTCCTTCCTGGCCCGCGAGCGCCGCTGCGCAAGTACGGATTCAGATAGATCGCAAATACACAATACGCCAAGCAGGCACAAACAAATATGTACGCATGTAAATAAGTGCATCTAACGAGTTACCCGCCTACACACATAGACACCCCTCACTTCTGACATCTCCAGCCTCGCTCCCCCCACCCAGTCGCAATTCGGCCTCTATTCTGGACAACACCATATACTCGAATACGAATCAAAACTATCTCTTCGATTATTACACCAACTAATAACTACTTTATTTACTAAACTGACAAGTAAAATTACGTGTGCCATATTAGTAGAACGTTGACTCAAATCGGCAAACCTAGCAAAAAATATCACATCGATTATGAGAACGTACTGTGTCAAGATAATTCTTGCGACTTCTATTAACGTCGGCGGCTATCACTCCTCTCATTCCTTTATTTTCACCCAATTCAAACGTTTCGAGAATGTATACTATTGAAACAATGCCGAAATAAATCCGTCCATTTGTATACAAGCAAATTTTGTTAGTGTATATTAGTAAACATATCATCTTATATATATATATATATATATATATATATATATATATATATATATATATATATATATATATATATAAGTCATTCCGTGTGCTTAAAACATGGTTTTAGAACCTGCGTGAGGAATCTGACTTAGTATGGCCTGGGTTCAAATATAGTCCACATACCTAAAGCGATGTTGAGATCTCGGCGAAGTACGAAGCCGACCAAGCAGGGGTTATCATCCGAAACGACCACCGGAAAACCATTATGCGCCGTTGTGCGCAAGAGCTCCTCTGAAAGCGATGATAACAAATTACACCACATTTGACCCCACATAATTAGTTAGCGACAAAGCAATGATTAGTAAAAACTACAATTTGTAATAGGCAAACTGCCTGGTTTCGGCCCCGCAAAAGGGACTCAACCGAATGTATTATTTCAACGTCCTCCTGCCTTGCACTTTCCATACAGATTCTCAGCAGCAACCGCAAAAAAAGAAAACAATATTACACCAAGTAGCTATGCATGAATGGTACTGCTGCTTTCAAATATTTGACATTTTACGTATGCGCCACAATGCTAAACTGTCAAACGTGATGGCACATTGACAAATCAATAATGTATCAAACAGAAAGAAACGCGAAAGCCGCTAAAATGCAGCCCATTTCAGGGAGAATTAACTTACCGACGTCCTGCACCGTGTGGCTATCCTGAGTGATACAAATGAGTCTGCCTTCTCCTCGTCGTGGCTGCATTGCGTCTTGCGCTATCGTTGTGTGGTCGAATTCCTCCTTGGCATCGAGGAATGGATAGCCATTCAAGTAGATATGCGCATCGTAGATGCCCTCCTTACCCAGGGCATCCGCTACCCATTTGGCCGCCATGATGGACGTCATCAGTGGGACGATATAATTGACTGAACCCGTCAACTCAAACATAATCACGACCAGCGACACTAGATAACCATCGTAAAAACAACGCAACATACACGTTATGATGATGGGTGCATCTAAACATTATTGTGCCACTGGGTAATGGGCATCTTAGCCCAGTACAAGCGTCTAAAATGTGGCTGTCAGAACGTTAAAAACAAATATTTACTCCCACTGACTCGATGAATGATATTAACGACTTCAGAAGTATACACGTACGTATTCCAAAACAACATTCGTAACAATAGTTAGATTACAATAATACTAGTGCACATATTACGATTCACAATGATCATCATTGAAATATATAAATATTTAAATATCACAGATAGGTGTAGACTGTATGGATTATCAGGTTAACGCGCCAGATAGCTCACTATCTGACACGTTGGCTCGGGAGAGGACGTGCTGACATTAACGCCTTAGCTGAGACAACATGCTAACGGTCGGTCCATAGTGTTCCTCATGTCGTCAACAACTGCACCGATTATTAGATTCATGGTAGCCACTTGACTATAGAGCGTGTGGATCCGTGGCCTGCAAAATGCGTAACCACTGTCGGTTCGTCCTGTTCAGATCAACAGAGGAATTATTTGGAGGAGATACACCATTCGATTTCGTACGGACAGGGTTCGTCTCGTTCACTTCACAAACGGCGCCTTCACTCTTTTTAACCGCTCGACCAGGCAGTCCGATTAACAGAACGCGTTTCTTCTCAAACAGCCGCATTAAGAAAAATAAATAAAAAATATACACATGCATTACAATACTAGCTGAAAATCCGGTGTGCAAGAACACGCTGCATGGATGCATAATAAATTCATACACCCAAAGCGTAGACAGGCAAACAATAAACCTCTAGTTACTGGGTGCTGCCCACCCGTACCTACTAATTCATCTATGGAGTAGAAAATGCGTACCGGTCATGCGGGTCACCCCTCCAAGGCACGCGGCAGCTCCCACCATTGCGTACAGACCAGGCGTGATACACTGCTCGCCGGTGGAGCAGGCTTCCTGGAAAAGCCACCACGTAGGATTGTGGAACGCCAATTGCTCCATCGCGACGCCCACAATTCTGCCAATGATCGCACCTGAAATGTGAACCGGAGGTAAAGCATGTCAGCAACATGGTGATATCAACATACCTACCAACACCTCTAATGTATGTACATGTATATATATTTGTACAGACTTAGTTCGGTAGCACACTTAGATTACCTAATGTATAATAAGCAATAATTAATTCTAGCTTATTGTCTATAACATAATATAAAAGTAAGTTATGGATAATAAAATGTAACGTAAATCATATAAAGTGATAACGTAGTATTTTAAAAAGTTTATTCAACAGTATCGGACACAACAGGAGCAGACACTGTTTGTTGTATAGCCTCTCACCGAACGCCAAACTGGGAATGAATATTCCGGCAGGCACTTTGATTCCGAATGTGAAAATCGTGATCAGCATCTTGAAGACCAGGGCGGCTCCAAGATGCCACATCGACTGATATACGAGCGGTCCAGCTTCCGCCCTTTCAATAGGTGTATTGACGTTCGTGAAGTTTCTCTTATAGTCACTGCAAATGTTTATAACATCAAGTAAGACATACGTATACATAATTCCCTGTCACAGGGGGTATAAATTATAGGAAACAAATAATTAAACACTGTAGTCGAATGAATGCTGATTAAAAAAATCTTATATATATATATATATATATATATAAAAATTAAAAAATTAAATATACCACATTTCAACCCACCATAGAGGAGTTACATCGCCAATGCCGCACTGCGAGAAGAGAACCTTTATGAGATCCGAAGTATTCATGCGGGTAAACTCGTTCGGGTAGCTAATGACAGCCGTTACCAGCGCAACCACAACGACCTGCACAAAAATTAGCGTGGGTTAGGTAGACTCTTTCTTTAGAAATGTAGTATATATGTGAACTGAAGTTGCATCCGATTTTCGCGGCGAGCCTGCGTAGCGCAGACAAACACACGATGGAGCGTACCGATTTAACATTTTTTGCGAATATTCGTGCGTCAAATATCAAAGGTGGAAGGAAAGGAGTGAGGAAGGATATATATATATATATATATCTTAGAGGCTCTAAAATAAATAAATGTTACAAAATTGTATATGCAGGCGTACCTCGACTATAGGAAACTGGCCGAGCTGAGAGGTTTTGCGAAACCGACACCAGCGAAGATTGCACTTGATGAAAATCGTTGCCAGTATTCCGCCCAGGACGCCAAGCAGTAAAAACGGAACCAGCTCAAAGAAAGCCCACGGTGTTGTGTACTGCGTGGTGTTACCGTAAAGAAAACGATAAATGTTAGAAATAAGTAGGAAAATGCTTCTAATGTACAATATACAGCCTAAACATTATATAAATTTGACCAAACGTGAACGCAATGCAGCATAACAATATTAAATAATATTACTATTATTCTAATCATATGATCATACGCTCGACTTAAAGTCCACTACTGCAGGCAAACCACTATTTAGTCAGGATAATATCAGCAAGTCGGGTACGGTCGTGCGTTGGAGCATCGATATTCTGGCAGCGCAATTACGTCATTCAAACCGATCTCCCGTTCTCATTATGCTTGATTTGGGAGTTTGCCCTTCTTTCTCCAGTTTTACTCTAGTTTGTAGAGTTAGCCATGTTTAGTTCCATTGTTGGAGTCTTTTGAAAGTACCTCTTTAAGCCTGCAAAACTAGCTGGTACTTAAAGCCTACCTTGACGTAGAACATGACAAGATGGTCGTTGCCAAATGGATTGATGCTGCGAAGTACAGAAGCAGCAACAAGCGCGCAGAAGAACGAACGCCAGAGCGTCTTTAGAGGAAAATAATATGACACCTGTAAGAAGAAGCGTACAAGAGCCCGTTAAAACCTATGTGAAACTCGATTACATGACTGTTGCAGCGTTGTTTGGTTTTGTGGTTACTGATGGCAAACGGGTGGTTTGTCAGTGTTTACGGTCTACAATTGTTTAAGACTAAATATAAATACTATCCATCAAAGGCTCACAAACCATACATCCATGCTGCCAGAATACACATTGACAGATTGTCTTAAAAACCCTTTCGTCGTCGGGCAGCATTAGCTGGGAAACAGGTAACCTCTGACAGAGCGAGCGAGACACTCCGGTCACTTCCCCGATCCCCGTTGGGTTCCCTCGTGTCTACGAACCTCTTCGAGCGAAAACAACACTCCTCCTATCGGGGCGCCGAATGCCACCGAAACACCGGCCGCAGCAGCCGCTGACAGGATCTCCCTCTTTTTAGCCTCGTTGCGACCATACTTCGGGAAGACGTAGGCAAGGATGTTGCCAATGCAACAGGCCACGTGCACGAGCGGGCCCTCCTTGCCAAGCGATAAGCCTGCAGATACTGCCAGTACAAGACCCACCTGCGGTGATAGGACGGCAGAAATACAATCAGATGAAAGTAGGTAGTGCATCTAGTGCGTGCGTGTGTGTATTGTATGAATGCATAACAATAAGGGGCTGCCTCGAAGACAAACTCGACTGGTCGCGGTTCTCACAGGTCCCTGTGTAGTGGGTTACTCACAAATCCCTGTAGCCTACAATTGAATATTAAATACTATATATATATATATATATATATATATATATAAGCGTCTTGGTTTAGGTGTATTTGGTAAACAGTACCCACGACATGGTGTGTCGCCACGCTTTTTGCCGTTACATAATTAAATCTTATCGATTGAATCTAATTGATCTAATCTTATCGAACTGGTTGAGCTGTGCTGCGCAGGGCACTGCCGAACGCGAGCGTATTGCAGAAGCGTTCGCGTCCGATCCACTCGTACCGATTTGATGATAAGCGTCCATTTCCCAAGGTAGCCGCGGATGATAAAGCCCGATAGGATGGTTTTGATCTCAGGTATTCCTGAGCCGCATGCGTACGGCGCGAACGTGTGGACAAGCATCGCGGCGATTCCAGCGAAGGTAACGCTCCAGAACACGTAGAACATGCCCTGTAGACACGAGAATCCCCAGCTGTCCTGCTGCCACGCTGCGCCAAACACCTCTGGCCACTCGTACCACTGCGTTACCACATAGGATAGCAAGGCCAGCAACATCAACAACATACGCCGATGAATCACTATTAAACTGCATTCTTCACTCAAAAAAAAGCGAGCAAACATTACGGCGTACATAATCCGACTCGGTTGTGGTATCCGCACCGATAGCGACTTATCTCACGCACAGCTCACGGAGACATAAAGAACCGCATTTAACTACGGATTTTGTGATATACAACATGTTTCAAGTTACCATAGGAACATGTGACTCTCTTACGATAAGTCTTCCCCATAGTACCTCGACCCTGTAGTAAATGACTGTTAAAAATTAACATGAAAAACCTGTCGTTATTTTGCAACGGCTATTTTCGGCAGTAAATGTTTCCAATGTTGATTACGATTATTAGCTCGTACACTCGTGCTGCTACAACCATAGTATCGATGCTAGAAGCTACAATCGTAGTAATCGTCACTTACCTGGCTACACTGTCCACCATCAAGCGAGATCTCGTTTGATGCCCAGCAGCAGTGTTCACGATTAAGCCAAAATGCCTGCGGACAGATGCCCTCGCGGAGATCCTTCATCCATGCGGCGCCTATCCTCATTTCATTAGATAGGGGAAATAACGTAAAACGTCACACAATATATATATATATATATATATATACATATATATATATATATATATATATATATATATACATATATATATATATATATATATATATATATATATATATATATACATATATATGAGAATAAGTGAATCAACTAAGCAGATGCAACGGTACACGCAAGACATACGGACATACGAACAAAACGAACTTACAATAAACAACAATAAGAAACGAGAAACGAAATTATATTACTCTAATCCAAGATCGTAAATTGCAGATAAAACCAAACAAAAGTAGGACATTCTTGAAAGCAATCACTTATAATTAGCCCCCCCCCCCCCCGTAAAATGATTTGGCGGCGAGGCAAATCGCAGTGGACATCTACTCGAAGGCGCTTCTAGTCGCGTGTGCGCTGTCTTGCACTTAACGCGCAGACTAAGGCCCAGCGCACGGACCCTCCATTTATGGGAGATGCCATGAATTCAGGACCCAGTTGCGCTACTGAGGGACGAGAGACGCGTAAGCACCAAGGGCTAAATTTTCATACAGGGTGACAATGGATAGCAGCGTAAACGAATTTCTAACTCGCATCTCTGTTGCCGGTCGCGGTGTTTCTTAGTCTAGGGACGCAGTCCCTCAGACCCAGAAGAACAGAAGCCACAAGAATGATCCGATGAAGCACGATAGTATAAAATTGCACGCTGGTGGCGTTTGGGACGGTGGTTGGGCCGGCCCCACTCACCAAGCAACTTCTGCACAAAGTATCGGAAAGACGGGCAGCCGTCGTGGCGGAACGGGTGGAACTATTGTTGATGATTTGGAACGGCAGGACAACAAATAATTAAGCTTAATCATTTAATGAACCATCTTGTACACACGCTATTTGAGTGAAATAAATATGATTGATTGATAGTGTTGGTGAATTTGCGCTAGAAGGGAGGAAAGGAGCATATAAGGATTGTACAAAAGCTTGTATAGGAATAAGCGCAAAACCTCAAGCCAAGAGAGGAGAGGACACGGCCTACCTAGCTCTTGCCAGCCCGAAACCAGGATGCGTGAAATATTTACTAGAGTGAAAACACCGCTAGAACTATGAAGTCAGGCCCGACATAAAAGAGGTGGATCATACCGATATCGATAACCGCGGCGATGCAGCCCGCGGCGACGCCAACGAGCAGGACACACAGCCATCCTGACCAGGCGTCCTGGATTCCGCACAGCAGTTGCCAAATGCCGTCACTTCGCTTCTTCGATAGGTTTCTATGGGAGAGGACACACAAGAGAGGGCACACATGTAATCGAGTCGTTCCACTTCCCCACTTCGTCATGTTCTTTTTCTCTGGAGTCAAAACAATGTTGTGGCCACTTGTGTAGGTCATCAGATACTTCCATCGATATGATGTTTTTGACCAGCCAAAAAGTCACTCAGCAACTTGTACAAATTACAAAAGACAGTCACAATCCAGCAATTATGTGCTCAAAGAAAATTCCACCTAATGTTGTCAGTTTGGAAGCTAAGACGCTCAAAAGGCACCCCTGAACGTGTGCCTAGAAAATTAAATATAATTAATGAACCAGTGTTTGTAAAACTCTTAGATTTACAATCTTAGTCTTACAGAAAATATTATTGGACCCGCGTAATTAATTACAAGATTTCCACGAATTATTGTTAGGTTAAACTATTTCGACCTGCTTACAAAACAACAATGTGCTACTATTGAGACTTGTCTGCTATTCAGAACCAGGAACACCCGTTCTTACAAAATAACGCATTAAGGTATCTCCAGCTAGATCCAATATATACATATATAATGTATATAGTGTGGTGTGAATGTAGTGGCGTGGGTTGTTGTACTGGCAGCGTTGTTTAGCTTTGTTTGTTAGTTAGTCACGCCACTGAGCCAGCGGGCAGCCGAGCTCAGATCAATCAGAGACAGGGATCAGCCATAACCCCGCTAATCGGCAGAGATCAACGGTGAGTCGAAATCTTACGTATAAAGCATCTTAGCATACCTTTTGGGAAACTTAAACGAGAACCTCATGCTTTCTCAGCCCTGATATTGTGGACAAAACCATTTAAAATCTACCCTATCGTATCCTGAACTGTCAAGTAATCAAAAACCTTCGAGGTTTCGATCCTTTGAGTAATATCCGCGCAAGCGCCCTAACGCTAGAGGAGTACGAGATACGCATGACAAGCGCCCAGTAAAGGCTTCTCGCTGTCAGGATCCTCCCGGACAACTGTTGGTAATAGTTCTAGTAAGAACGGTCCCATTGGGCCTGGCGGACCATTAAAACGGAGAGCAGAGAACAGGCATTGAGTCGGCACAAAACCATAATAGGCAGTTGGTAATTTCGACTATAATGACAACGAGCGCGTACGTGTCTTAATTTAACCTTTCAGTATCGCAGAAAGAGACAAAACAAGGGCGAAAGCCAGTCTAACAAGAGGGCCAGCCAAACCGAGCAAAATGGCTTAGTGGCAAAGCCTTTGCCCTGCATTCGGGAGGACTGGGTTCGAGACCCAGACCGGCCACAATTTAATTGGTTTGCATGGTTTCCAGTTTAAACAAGGTAAATGCCGGAGTGGATTAAAATTAGCCATGACATGAAAAAGGTACACAAGCAATAGCCTTACGAAAACCCTAAAAAAAATGCAGACGAAACAAAAAACACTGTGCTTATGTTTGTCAAAAAAACGACGCTGCCAGAGACAACCATCAAACACAGCTCGGAAGGTTTCGTGGACGGTCTCCCGTATCAATCGCAACCTGCCTGGCAATATTTGAAAGTGTTTAACCAGCCCAGAGATATATTATATAATATTTTGCGGCATTGCTTCTTCAGTCAAGACATTAAGAGACATACGTGTATTCCGTTCGTAATACGTTTTTAACAAGTTAAGTACGAGGTTAGGCAAGTATACAAACCGATCTGCAAGCTTCATCTGGAATGCTTAAATATGTTACAATATTGCTATAATATGAAATTATATTTAAAACATATATATTGAAAATGCCAGCTATAAGTCGATCCCTGTTGTCGATCGAATTTTCTTTGAGCGATGCTCATTGATAATACATGATACACCGCTGAGAGTGTCCGTGACCATGCTGTCACAAGGACTGTTAGGAAGACTCTAAAATAAAGACTCTAAAGGTAAGCAGAAGTTGCTTACCTCAATTTGTCCGATCCTCGGTGCATTTAAAATATGCCTCAGAGCCATTCCAAGTCTGTATTGGACGGATGATAGTCTAGATTAAAAACAAC
This sequence comes from Dermanyssus gallinae, assembly GCA_003439945.1. Taxonomy (NCBI): domain Eukaryota; kingdom Metazoa; phylum Arthropoda; class Arachnida; order Mesostigmata; family Dermanyssidae; genus Dermanyssus; species Dermanyssus gallinae. Next base: position 263,591 of record QVRM01002810.1, read on the forward strand.
CTTTTAAAGTAAATAACAGAAAATATGTGTACACGGACGTCGTACTTTCATACGCCCTTTATATATAATATAATAATAATAATATATAATAACTAGGCAATAACGGCGTTGTATGGTATGATATATGTTGTGTCAGTGCAACACGAGTACCTCGCACAAGTCCAAAATTGTTTCCCTTTCGTGATCGTTGTCATTGTTGTGATACGCTAAGCCCCCCCATATTGACGTAGTAACATGCAGCCAACAGTAGTTATGTTCTAAACATGCCCTAAAATAAGCAACCCTCGTCAAAATATGAATCCCTCGAATCTCACAAGACCGCCAGGCCAGACGGGTGTATCGAGAGCGAGATACAATTTCTGTGAAACGCGTCTGTTTCGTTGAAGTGTACTTTGTATGTGACTCCGTTCTTATCGTTGTCTATCGGCAACATCGATGATTAGAAGAGTTTAATCCGTCACGGATAATTCCAAAGGTCGCATAAGTCTCATCAAACGCGCCTTTAATATATATATATATATATATATATATATAATTTAGAATTATGCCATTAAAGCATTTAACTTATAAAAGCAACAGGAAGCGATCGACTCGTTTCGCGTGCAGTTTTGCACAAAACCTAAGGTCTTGCGGGCTGCATGTTTGTTTTAATATGTGTTCCTTATTTCACCAAACCAAGGAAACCTCTCACCTGTGCCGCATACGATCCCTAGCGATGTCTCGCTGCCAATCGATGGTGTGGAAGTCGTCATATTGGCCTGTTCCTTGAAACGGTGCCTCATCATCACCCAGGTGAGCTGAAAGTTGGGCAGATGGTACGATATTTAGCATCCAATCAATATTGAACGCTTGAACCTCGTCTTCTTGAATCCTGCATTCTTAAACCCCTTGAATGTACCTGGTCGCACATCACAGAAGATCGAAAGTATTCTGTACTGCTAAGTATGCTATGTTTACTGCCTGCTTAGCCAATGACTTCAAGGTAGCAGAGTGCGGGAAACCGATTCTGATCGCATCTCTAAAATTGCGTTTCTATTTTGTATATACACTGTTATATAGATACAGATGTACTGCTTCAGGGCGATAGGAAGCATATTCACGATTATACGAGCAGTATGCAGGAAGGAACATGTCATTAATGTACTTATCGGGTAACTGTCCACCGCTTATGGAGAGACTTAAGCAAAAACAAATTGCGAACGCTTTTGCTACTCACTTATCCTTGCTCACAATAAAGCTAATATCAGGTGCTTACCAATTTAGGGCTTTAGGGGCGCTGTCCTTTGGCTTGGTTGAATATACTGATTAGGCTAGCCTTATCAAGGACTAAAGTTAAGTGAATGGAAGCTTAAAGCACACTCTTTTGAAGCCACACAGGACTCTAGAAACCGCCAAGCCTCTAGTAGCTTCATTCATTTAGCCAACAGTGATAATATCCATACATAAGTCATAATTCATTTCGAGCGCCTTAACTCGAACACATCTCGTACCGTTTGTTTGGGCAGTTTTGCGAAACGTCCTCGTTTTAAAAAAACCGCCGATGTTTTCTTCGCAAAACTCAAAGATGTCGTCGACGATGACGTCCTTACTCATTGCCATTCTAAATTTTGTACAGCATAGACTTTGCTGTCTTTTCTTTCTATCTCTCAGTCTTTACGGTGCTTGGCTTCACTACCTCACACACTCTACCTCTCTCGCTCTCTCTTTCGACTAGCTCTGTTTTGTCTGCATTGCTTTTACAACACAGATGTCTTTAATAGGTGTTAGTTGTGGAGTGGCTTTATTACCGCCATGAATCAATGCCACACGCCCACCAATAGCTATGAGAGTCTGTCATCATCACTAACAGACAGATTCTTCTTCTCGTAGAACACGAAATTGCTGCCTAACTAGCAACTTCCGTCACCAATGGCCTTTTCGGGGTTTTGTTCCGCGTCCGATACGACGTACGTAAGAAGTAGACACCTAATCACTTTCCACACTGCTGTGATATAACAGCAAACAAATAATTGCACACACACAGTTCCATGCCCTCATGCACGTGTCGAACGCCAGTAGTTATATACGCTCACACACACCCACACACAAGGCTGATCTAATTCGTTGAAGGCAAGAAAGATGATCTCCGGCGCAATCCGTTGCGTAAACACATCAAAGTTCTCTCGTGTGCCATATGAGTCGCGTGTCAACAGTCAAACACTACAGTCAGCTATCTAAGCAGTCAGCTATGTACAGCAGTCAGTTGTCTACAGCAAGCAGCACTTATATACAATACTGTACAGCAGCAAACTAGTGGCGACATGTAAAACCAGACAAGTTAGCCTTATTTCGTAAACTGCCGCCTCTTCTATATCGGCTCGCTCGCTAACCGGCTGAATGTCAGTGAGGTAGATTCATTCAACAGGTTAGCGATCGATAGTTACGTGAGTGAGTGAGAAGAATAGCAGCACAGTGTTCATATACGTACGTATATTAGAGATCATAATAGTCACACACACACACGCAGGCACGCACGCACGCTCACACTCACTCACACAGATACGAATTCCGGTTCTGGCAAAGATAAAGGGGCTTACGATACCTCGGGGGAGAAAGGCGCGAAGTGGGAGTGAGAGGGAGATGCGAGGGGACGACGTGAAGCCCTCGCAATTGCGACTGATATTGCTTTCGCTGCTGCTGCTGCTACCGCTGAAGTGACTGTAGCCTTTCCGATGGCCGTCTTCCACGGAACACTGGCGCTAACCAGGCTTGAGCATAACGGACCACCACCTCTGTCTGTTACTTCCAGCCAACTACTTCGTCGACAGTGGCGTTTTTCCCTCTCTGTGCTCTCGGAGCGATGGTGATGTCGTCGCCTCCGCCGTCACTATCTGTTCTATTGAATCTGAATGTCATCTGTTCTATTGAATCTACTTATTGAACAAACGGGACGGATTAACTTAAAAGACGTCACCCTAGCCATCCCTAACCTTCCCCCTCTCCCTCTCTCTCCCCATACATATATATATATATATATATATATATATCTGTCTCATTCTCTCTCTTCCTCTGCTTCTTCCCGGTGCTCTGGGTCGATGTCATTTCAAGAATATATCTCGTCCGTCTTGTTCGCTCTCTCCAAAAGGAAGAGGGCCGGGAGGGAGGTGGAGGCGGAGGAGGACATTGGCTGGTTGTTGGCAGATACACGCACGCTTATATACGCAGACACTCGCGCGTTAGTCGCGTGTCGTGCCAAGTCGTCGCCCGTTGTCTGCCTGTCCGTCTGGCCGTGACTCAGTGGTGAGTCGGCACAGGTCAGCACGGACGGAGCGGTACGGTACGCTCTGGCACTACGAAGCGACGGCGAAAGCAGAATGCCGTAGGCGGGCTGGCTACTCAATGGCGGTCAATGATGGTGGTAAATTAACCGTACAGCCAATCACTGACGACCAATCATCGTTCAGTCAACTCATCATCATCATCATCATTATCATCATGCAGGGACCGTAGGCAGTAGGCACCGTGGGACTGGCGGGGGCCCGCACCCCGCCAATGAGCGCAATTTCACGACCAACAACCTCTCCACCGACAATGGCATGGCCTTGAACCTCAGTAGACACGTAATCGTGCATACTTAAGCATGCGCCGGAAGCACTGCTATTCCTCTTTCTGCTGCTGCTATTGCTGCTGGCGTTTTGCCCGCGACGCCCACCGTCCAAAGCGTCCATGGCTAATGATGACACAAGCTATTAAGTATTAGACATTATTAATACCAGATAATTTTAATCTAGCGGTAGCGACGACGACGACGGCGGTCAAACGCTGAATGAAGCATAGGCTGCTAAAGCTAAGCTTAACATAGCACAATGTCACAGTTGTTTCTACGTTTGCAGACTAGCGCGAACCACGCCGAGGACGGACAGTGGGGGAGCGCGCCAGCAGGCAAAAGCTGCGAATCCTACGCGACGATTTGTTTGTCGCAGTGCATATTCGGCAATATATATATATATATATATATATATATTTATATGTATTGTAACTTTACCCAATTGACACATTTGTCAGGTGTGCAGGTCTGCTAAAATTGCGTCGTCTGTCACGCCTCAGTCCGTCGTGTGCACAATAGAAGGCGCGTTCTCACCACAGATAGCCAAATGCAGTATAGCTTTCGCTAGCGACTAAAACTATTTAAGGAGGCACCATAGAAGACAGAAACAAGACCAGTAGTTCTTCTGATTCTAAAACCTTTCACATACAGGTATATATATATATATATATATATATATATATATATATATATAAATATAGCCGGCAAAGCCTTCGGTGGATTTAAAGATCACGGATGCTCGCAATATGTAAGTGAATCTTGGAAACCCAAGGCAAAGCCAACACAGAAGGCCCACTTGTAGATGCATGTTTGTCAAACGAGAGCGAAGCCTATTTGGGTGGAAAGAATCTGTGATATTTTCTACCACTGTATTAGCCGGGCCCCCCAAACCAGGCGTCATCAAGGTACCAGATGTTACGCAGACTCCACAGACTCAACACTATATCAGAAAGACTAGGGCAAAACAAGCTTGCCCCTACAGGGTCATCCTGGTAAACATCACATTGCGAGTACACGGTTACCCTGACTCGCTCTCTAGCCTTGCCAAGCCATCGATACAATATCCAATCTTCATTCTTCCATCTTTGAATATAGTATCTCCTTATTATATTGAAAGAGTTTAGAAGTCAAATTAAACTAAGATGTTGCCAGGCCCTTTGCTTTAAAAGACACCCATGCGACATGGAGTGGAACTGTAAAGTGGCAGAAGAATGACGGCAGGACACCGCTGAGTACTTTGTTCATTAAAATGCTCAATTCGATTAGCAAACGTTCTTAATAGGGAATTGTCCACCATGTCCCATGGGTACCTGGTCTGCAGACCATCCAAACTCGTTGGAAGGACCGCGTAGCTTCGACAGTTGGGACTGAATTCATCAACGCTTTGAGTCACAAGCTGTTGAAAAAGGCATAGGCGTTCCTAGCGGAAGCCTGAATGTGGCGAATGCTTGCTTTGCGACGGAGTCGGCAAACGGATACTTTAAAGCCACTTTAACTGAAAACAACAGTTGTCGAGGGACGGAGACGATTGGGCCTTCCTTTGATCTTCGCTTAAATGAGGCATAACCTTTTCAGTCGAGATATGGACAGTCGAGCCAGAAAATACTTTAACGGTCCTTAATTCAATTTTAGCTGCATCCGGCTTCATTATCATCCATGCTCTACTTAAGTAGTGAATTATTATCATCGTCTAGGGCTAAAAGCAACTTCCACAAAGACGGCACCAACTTCCGATTCGAAATAAATTAAATAAAAAAAAAACTTTTGACGGATGGACTTTAATTCAACCACACCGTGTACAAAACCTATATATATATATATATATATAACCGCGTCGCTTTCTCCACACATATGGCTCTCAATACCTAGCATGTTATACATGCCGCACAAATAAAGCTTCAGCCGAAGGCTTATCAGATGACAGCTATCCATTACTGTTGTTTGTAGCTGCCGGAGGTGCTGTGTGAGCCTTATTGTTGCCGTGGCAGCTGCATAAGCACTTGTGTAGTTTCGCTTGGCCTGGACCAACCTACCGCGATAATCAACGATGGGAACCTGGTCCGCTTGCTGCTGTTGCTGGTGATGTGAATGCAGGTCTTGCTCAATGAATCCACGACTTGAAGGTCCAGCTAGCAGCATGCGTAGATATGCCAATAACACTTAATCATATATATATATATATATATATATATAAAGACGTCAAACATGCTTGGCTCGGTACTAGTTAGAGATCTGTTGCAGAAAGACCAGACAATCCTAATCATCATCGTCTATGTTGTGATGGGTCTAGTTGGCCTAGCCTTATCGCTAGACGGATATCTGTAACGTGTTCATTAGCTGGCTGATTAAACTTGTATTCATCAGGCTAGTGCTACCGGCTCGAGCTGTATGTGTGCATGACCGCATGTCCAGCGGACCTGCCTCGTACCTGCAGTGGATCGCTGCTGCGATGAGACGTCGAGCATCTCGTCGATCTCTTGATCCGAGTCGACGTCGAGTGGATTCGTTTGGATCTCCCAGCGGCCGTGGGCGGCACGAACCCGCGACCGAAGTTTTTGCAGCTCGCGGCGCCGCCCGCTCCTGGCGAACGATGTCCTGATAGTCCTCGCCAGTCGACTCACCTCCAGACTCCTGTCAAGGGTTCGGGGCCAAGTCATCAATCAGTAAGTATGTAAGAACTCCCGGAACAGCCGTGAGAATTGGTAACGCACAGGACGTGCGTTCCTCCCTATACATATATAGCGCTCGTTCAATCAGCACCACGTCAATTGCTAGCTTGTATTTCACAAAGAAAGGCGCCAGTCGTAACGCCTGCCGCCAACCTCCACACATTGTTACAGAAGAAGAACCATTTTTTCACCAACCGATTTGCTGCCATCAAAACATATCAGATAATGAAGAGGGTTAGAACACCCGTCAGTTCACCAAATCGAACTCGTTGACAAAGCATCACTTAATTCAATTATAACGTATATATGCTTTATAGACTATTAAAGTACTAATTTAATAATATCAATATATCTAAAAATTGCTGAGGTCAAGAGAAGTTATCTAAAAGCTTCTAATTCAATTTCTTGGTAAGCAAAGAACGAAAGTTAGATTCTAGTGCGTAGGCAGCTTCACCCAAAACCCAAATTAGTCTACCTCGAATAGAGCTGTTGCTACTGCTCTGGCAATTATACCCGATGTCAGATGGATGAAAAAATCCACACCGATCTGCGAAGTTAACTCCTAGTGGATCTTTGTAATACAATCACATGAAGCCCGATTGGAAACAAGCCGCCGTAGAGCACTTGCGATGTGCAGCCACGAGCCCACCGAAACTGGGCGCTAGGGAGATTTGGGGGCGACTCTATGAGCAGAGTCGAAAATCTCAAACGTAAATACAATGGCATCGTGTGTCGGCAAAGGGCGAGTTTTTTAGAAATAAACAAATACATGCTGGATAGCCACACAACAAAAATCTACAAATGAAAACACTAATCGATATTCTGCTACCGTTTGATTATAGTTACCTGTTATTTAAATTCTGGAATCATGGCAAAAACCTTTTTTGAGAAGTTTCGGAATGCGGATGAACATACGTCGCGAACACCTAGCGGGCACCGTATTCTCCACCCCCAGGCTCGGTATTGTTTGACATTAACAAAGGCCTAGTACAACCGCTATTTACAAGACTATACCCGGAAGACTCTAACAGCAAAACTGGTTTTCTCACACTCACCAGTCCTTATAGATTCGAACGACAATGGTGAAGGTAACAGTCGATCAATCATAATAAAAATTGTATTAAGTGTACATGTGTTGGTATCATAACCCGCCCATTCACTATGCATAGCTGTCGAATCGAATACAACTAGAACGTCTCAGTCCACAATAGACTTGTATCGAAAAATGAGGAACACTTTTCTATGTTTCCCATAGTTTACTAGTTGCGAATGGTTATCGTTTACGTAGTCACACGCGAT
>QVRM01002811.1:0-53912 GCA_003439945.1 Dermanyssus gallinae
CAAATCCAGTTCGAGAAAAAAGAACTTGCAGCTGATTTGGAGCATTTTTTTCAATGGAGTTGCAAATTTTCGATAGAGCAGAAGCTTCACCCCTCGTCTAACTACAGCTGATTTCTTTTTAAAAAAGACTATAAATTCTGAAAAGATTTACTCGTAACGCATCATATATAGCATATGCCAACTAGTGGTTGCGTAAGTAGTTAGCTGGTAGATAAACCTCGAATATTATTACTTTTTACTGATGTGGAGGAGAGCAATATAAATTTAATTCGACACGGTGAACATATCGCGATAGCAAATAGCATTCAAAAGCCAGCTGGAACTGTACCGAAATTGTAAGAAAATTCCTGTTTATCGTTTTATTATATTATAAATGAGAAATAAGTATTTTAAACGAGTCAGGAGTGAGCTGTCGTATAGGCAGTTAGAAACCAAATAATAAATTGACAGGAGCTAAACAGTGCTGAATATACGACGTAGAATTCTAGACGATGGAACCTCCTCACGCACATGTAACGCGTTAAGAAACGTAGTTGGCCAAACATCGCGATTTCATTGAGGGCTGAGGAGGCGGTGGTAGCTCATAATCTGGCGGAGCCTTTGGAGACTGACCCGCTTGATACACTGCATTTATTATATCTAAATGCGAAATGAACTGCTTTACAGTTTAAAACAATCGTCCGACCTTCACTCCTCGCTTCCGGTGTTTTAATCTGGTGCGTGCTTCATAACTCATCATCAACATAATAATATTAATCTTGCTCTATGAGGTCTTCCCGCCAGAGTAATTCCCCAGTGTTGAATGACAAAGTGCGTACAATTCTGGCAGAGCTAGTACGATTTCACTGTGAAGCATTGCGCACGGTTGCCCTCTCGGGCATCCGGGAGATGTCTGGATCCGGTCTGAACGATCTAAGCCTTGATCCACTCATCCCAAGCAGCGGATCTTTTCCCTGCACGTCGGAGCGTGCGTCCTGCGCAACCACTTTTCCGCTCTTGTTTAGGATCACTAGCATTGGTATACCAGTGATATGGAAATGGCTGCTCAGTCGCCTGCAATTCAATAACGGAACGTAACTTGGTTTATTCACGATTTTTCTTTTGGGTCGTCCACAATAGCAGGCATCTTACGTGCGAATTAGAAGCAAAGCTCTGTTAAATAAACCCCCACGTGTCCCGAAAAATCCTGTAGCAAACATTGTTCATAGCCAATATCTTCGGTTTACAATCAGTTGTCTCTCTCTTGGAAGCCTATCTTAACATGCAAAGTATATGCATATATGAGAGGGCCGATCGGCAAGTTCTAAAGCGCCATTCATCAACTACAAGAGTTTCGCCAATCAGTGGAGGCGTGTAGTGAATTAAATTTGTTAACTGACGTTTCTTATAAGCATGTGTTAATTTTTGAGTATCATTTATATTTACCATTTTCACCTATTTACAATGTGTTGCAATATATAATAGTTTGTAGAACTTATATTACTTTTAACCAGATACCAGAGTTTTCGAGATAATGCTTGCTGACACATTTGAACTTAAGCAGGACTTTGTCTGCCTGACGGAGACTGGTACTTTATTCCAGTAAAAGACTCCGATGTTCCGATCGGTAGCTTTGACTGGTTGGACGTGATGTGTGCCAGAATAGGCAAGTTAGATGTGTTACCCTAGTACTGTAAGAGTGTAGAATAATATATTTTTATAAGCGGCTATGTAGGTTGAGAGAGAGTGTGGTAGCGGCGCACTTAGCGGAGAACGCGTTACGGCAGCAGCGACAGCAGGGGTTTGAATCTGGAGCCGTTATAACGGAAGACACTACAGAGAGTGCAGACAGTAGTGTTGAGTCGCGGTCGAGGAAGTGACACAGTGTGCTGAGAGAGGCCGGAGAGGCGGTGCTGTACCGAAGTAGCAAAGGCGTCGGATGGAATAAAACCTCAGCCGTGGTGGTCAATATCCGTGTCTTCCTCCTAGTAACCCAGTGTAGGCCCTGACAGTTCAGAAGTGGGGTTTGAGGGGCAACACGGACCGGATTGATCGAGAGGCACAACGAAGGTGTCGAGTCCACGGCGAAGAGCAGCAGGGGTGGAATAGTGCTTAACAGGGACAGAGTGTGGTGCTGCAGGCAAAGTCGCTGTTTAAGTTGTTGCTGCTGCGGAGAGGTTGAGTCGTCGCGAGTGAAGATCGACCGGGTGTTCGTGGACTAGTCGACGCGTGTTGTAGAAGAGGCGAGCGCGCACGCAGTGTTGCAGTGGCAGCAAGAAATAAACTTATCGAGCAAGACCAGTGCCGGTACAGAGATGGCTACGAACGCCGGCGGGACGCATAATATGGAGATGCTGGTCGAAATGATGAGTTCGATGAAGGCGATGGCAGATGCTACGCAGGCTATGGTGACCCAGTTGACGACAAAGAAGGGGACTGAATCGAGCGTGGCAATGCGGATCGAGACGGCCAGCGACGTCAGTGGCCAAGTGGAGACGTTCCCAGAAAGCGATGGCATCTCAGCGGAGGAATGGATCCGGCTGTTTGAGATCGCGAAGAAGACCGGCGGATGGTCATGGAGTGAGACCCGTCGGGTGATCATCAACAAGCTTGTCGGTGAAGCACGTATTTGGCACTCAACGCATGGACATGGCTGCGAGTCCTACGAAGCGTGGAAGGAAGCGTTTCAGGCGCGTTTACTCGTGAGTTAAATAGAAACCGCCTGATAGACCAACTGGTCTCGTGTACGCAGTAACGACAGGAGTCGTTGGGTTGCTTCGCACGCAGAGTTGAAGCACTGGCGTTAAAACTATCATTATCGACCGTGAAATTAAGGCTAGGGTGGTGGCCGGACTGCGTCCAGAGTTCGAGGTTGTCATTGGGTATTGCTGCTCGTCAACATAGCAGCGTGTCCGCATTGATTCATAACATAGAAGACGCGATAGAATTGCAGACTCGGCGTCGCACTAAGATCGTCAGCGGCGCGGCTAGAGTGGGCGGTGCCGCAAGGGAGGTGCCAGGCCTGAACCGGTCTGGTTATCAATGCCGGCAGCGGGACACCGCAGAGGCAGGTGCCCGATGATGATACAACAACAGGGACTGGGCCCATTGAGTGGCCGGCCAACCCGTGAACACTGATCTGAGAGTGGCAGAGCAGATCGGGAATGCTTGGTACGCTGTTTCCGATGCAACCAACGTGGCCACTATGCGAGAAGTTGTACTACCGCCGATGTGAGTCAAGTGGACAGCGGTCGACGTCATGAAGTGACGCTGCGTCCTCGTAGTGTTAAACTTTGTCCGAGTACAGGATACCGGCAGTGAAGCATGCGCTGTTGTGTGGGAAGATTAGACTGGGTCGCCGTGTGAGGTTGATCATTTGCAGGCGCGATTGCTACAGCTGTCCAAAGAGGTAACCATTGCCAAAGAAGAAGCACAGAGAGAGCGTAGCCGTGCTGAGACGGCCCAGCAGATTGCGACACTCGACAAAATTCGCCGTTTCTATGAAAATCAAGCTCGGGAGGCCCGATCTCACATAAGGAAGCCATTGAGGAGTTGAAGTCGAAGTATGAGACCCAGATCGGCGAACTACGCAGTCGCTTCAAGAGAAGCACTGACAAGTGCAAGCCGCGTTTTCAGAACGAGATGTTCCCCGTGCTTGGCGAGTCTCACCAGCTAAACGTTGTCGTGGCCGAGACCGAAATGCCTCGCCGAAAGGCCATCTTGAACGAGAGAAGGCCGAATGCGAGCGCGGCAAAGAAGTGGGCAAGCGACTTCGAAAGCAGTTTGCTACACTCGAGCGATCCGTCGGGCGTGCCGAACCAAATGCGAAAAGTTTCCGATCGCGCCGAACTCGAGCGCGAACTGCTTGTATTGCGCGAGGGGAGCAATATGAGAAACATCGTCATCCAGAACGAGCGCAAATACATGCGGGAACGAATTGTTGCGCTGTTGCATAAAAAGAGGAGGATTCCCGGGACTGCGTTACCCTGCTGGAAATGAAACTCAAAACGAAAAAAAAACGACGTCGACGAGGATGATAATACGATCGATGCAGGCGACATTTAAAAATTTGCATGAATAAATTATGTGTACTCTTGATGATAGGTTATCGTCGCTGAGGGCAGCGACTATAGCAGAATGGCCGAATGTAAGAGTGTAGAATGATATATTTGTTATAAGCGGCTATGTAGGTTGAGAGAGAGACCTTAGCGACAGTTGCTGGTAGCGGCGCACTTAGCGGAGAACGCGTTACGGCAGCAGCGACAGCAGGGGTTTGAATCTGGAGCCGTTATACGGACGACACTACAGACAGTGGAGGCAGTTAGTGTGAGTCGCGGTCGAGGAAGGAACACAGTGTGCTGAGAGAGCCGGAGAGGCGGTGCCGTACCGAAGTAGCAAAGGCGCCGGATGGAATAAAACCTCAGCCGTGGTGGTCAATATCCGTGTCTTCCTCCTAGTAACCCAGTGTAGGCCCTGACAGTACTTATAGGGTATTGCTGATGTTGCAAACCCTGTAAGTTTGTGTGCGCTCCAAGGAGTACAAGCTTAATTTTAACTACGAGAGAGTATTATACAAGTTTTAGAAACGGCGAATGCTCATATTTCTGTAGTGCCACCGCATTGAGTCTCACATCCAGAGGACCAGGGTTGTTCTCAGTGCTCGCTTTGGAGTCGGTGAAGCGGCCCGATAAGACGCATCTGTGTCAAACCATAAGCTCTACAGCGCAAGTCAGAAGACTATGGACGTAAATGAAATACATTGTCATTAAGCAGTTCTGGGGAAGAATTCGTCGAGCTCTATATAGAGCTACATTACTGCCAGATATTTTGTGTTCTGTTACCCTGTCAACTGTACGTGTTTCATTACGCTAAATATATTGTTAATGAAGATGCAAGTGAAACCAATTATATTTGGTTTCTTTACGTATTCGGGTTGGCACGTTGACACTTCTTTATATCACAATTGTTCTAAAATTTCAATTAATTATAGTGCCTCGCCAGACTCCGCCATTGTTGAGATTTGCATCATCGAGTATTATGGATTTGTTGCTAGGACTAGGATTGCTAGGACCGATTAGCGACCGTGATGAACAAGATAGCATGGTTTCTACGCCATGAATGTGCTTTTTAACTCATTCAGGTTACAATGTATATAAGGTAGTGCATCCGATATGCACTGGAACAGGATCGCTATATCTAAAGTCTGACTACACAGCATATTAGGACAATCTATTGTTTGAGTTTGGTTCAAAAAGTGGTTCAAAAACAAGATTCGCAACAAGTTGTGTGTTAAAAACCAAATCATACGTTCTAAGTTGGTAAAACTTTTGCGAACTCTCTACGGCCATCAAGCAAGTCTCGATACACTGTGTATACATGGTACCGTCAATTCGGACGATGTGAAGACACCGAAGATGCCCCCGTTCGTCAATAGTAGAGGAAAACGTTGAAAAAGTTTGAGTTGTCCGTACTCAACAATCGCCGAATTACTATCAGGGAGATAGCTGAGGAATTGGATATATCTGATGAATTAGTCGTCGAGAAGAATGCCTTGTCCTCCTAGTGGTGCTTCCAATGCAGATTCAGAGCAGATTTAAAACCAAGGCTATTTGACTGTCTTTCGACTTCAGGAGAATCATCTTTCACGAATTTTACCGCACGGTTATAGAGAATGTTATTATTAGAAAAAAAATATCATTCTCATCTCTCAAGCACAGCGTTAATACGTACTAATACTCCAGAATACGTAATGCACTTAAGTTGTAGATTTATTTTATTGTTTAAAAAACGGGAATTATATATATATATATATATAACGGGGTTTAAATATGCAATCAGATGTGTCAATTTGCTCGAGTCAATTAATTCAACTTGTGACACTGGCATTGTTGTCCGATAAAAGAGCATAAAATGTGCCATTGCGAGACAATTCGCCCTGTACAGAAACTAAGCACACCATCGTGTTCGTGAGAAAATTCTGCTTCCGCACTCAATCTCGACATGCCCGCTGCAACATTCTAATTACTCCGCAATCATGGCTCGAATTGCCATATGTTTGGTACCAAAATAATCGCGCATTTGTCCGATTTTGTTAGTTTCGAGCGCTGTAAATGGTCGTATGGCTATGATTTTGAAGTATTTGGCCTAAAGGCTAATAAATAACTTAGTTTTTGTGCGAATTCTTTTATAAACGACCATATCGCATCTTCTGGCCGGCGTTATGTGTTCTTCAGAAGGAGCAGACATTTTCTTACGAACAACAATGTGCTTAGGTCTGTATAGGAGGACTGGTTGTCTCGCAATGACACATTTTATGTATCTCATATATATATATATATATATATATATATATATATATATATATATATATACATTTCTTTTGATTGGCTGAAAAACGCGCAACTTACCTTCGATGAGGATCGTCGTATTTAACCGCGTACCAGTCACCGTGAGACTCTTTCATGTACCCATACATCTCCTCCTCATTGTGATCGCTCGATACGAAGATCACCTCAAATTTCTTGCCCGCCTGCTTCAATTGCTTGTGAAAGTTTGCTAGAACCGGAGTGAACATCCTGCATACCAAAACGACAATATTATATATATATATATATTGTACGCCACAACAAACACGGTATAGTTTAACTTGGCCGGAATAGAACGCTTCTCGACTGTTGCAGGCACTCTTCTCAGATTTTCTCTGCAAAGAAAATATCCCAAAAGAATCCATCGATCTTTCTGACTTTCAAAAAAAGCCCTGCGAGTCAGTGTATGTATACTGGCAGGTTCTGACGCGGCGTTATGATGTATAGATGCTAAGAGCTTGTACTTGTGCGAAGAACGTACAGTAATTTAATCGAACTTCACAAGTAATCAAAGCAAATTGTATATATATATATATATAACTTACCGACAAGGCGGACACCAATGCGCAGAGAAGTAGAGAGCGATCAGCTCGCTGTCACCTAACGCTTCGGCAAATGTTCGAGGTGTGGCGGTCCACCTTTACAACGGTCGCCTTTTGCAGAATATCCATTGTGGACTGTAGAAGATCACGAAGCCAATCGAAATAAGCGCAAAACAAAGGAATCATCATTCGTTACACAGCCTGATAGCCAGTAACAGCATCCGATACAACGCATGCATTAACTGCATTAAATACGGTATAAGCTTTAATTCTCCTGGTCTAAAACTCTAGGTCTCCCAGTCTTTGCGAGCAAGAATTCTAGATTTTCCGACAACGGCTTCTAGCTTCTCGTTATATACTTTACTCGGTATATACTACTACTTACTACTAAAGTTGGCATATACTATGCCAACATTGAGATATCGAGAGTTGTAGCTTAGAAGGGCAAATAGTTAGCTAATAATACAGCTCTCTCTCTCTCTCTCTCTCTAGATATATATATATATATATACCCTTGCATATTTAGGAAATAGAGGACTTCACCCTAGCTGGGCAGCTCAGTTAGTTAGAAACCAGAAGACATTAGCAACAACGACAGCCTAAATGAGTACCAACTCCAGCTTTCAAGGCAGCTGAAGAGAAAAAGCTCTCATAAGATTAAGGCGGACAGAAAGCGGCATGCCGCTGATGAATGGACGCATGACGTACGCTGGCCGGTGGAGGAGGTATGCTCGGAGCGAGGCCTGCACCACCGAACAGCCTCTGTCTGAGGTCGCGTTTCCAGAACAGAAGGCACAGTCCGGCTATGCCTGCAGCAGAAATCGCAATCAGCGGCCACATGGCGTCGTCACGCATCGACCTCAGACCTTCAGACCTTCAGTTCCGTCGACGTCTTCACGACGCTGCCGCCACCCGCTCGTGAAGCACGCAACGGCCGCGTCAGCTACAACGCGTCAAGGGCCTCTCTGTCGGCAGTCTCACCCCCCGGCGTCTCGTCGTCGTCGGCTGCCTGTTTGTTGTTCGAAGGTTCGGAACTTCAGATGAGATGCAGTATCTCGACGATCCAGCCACCGTTCGCCTAAGCCTTATGTTATTCCTACAGTTCAATCTGGTCGAATCCAACTAAGAAAGTGGACTGATTGCGAAACCGGCACCGAGTACAGGGCAACTACTAGATTTTTTTCGCAAGGCTGGTGAACACTGTGTGTATGTTGGCCCGTCGTTTGATTGTTCGAAATTGAAGTTGTTGGTTGTTGTTGTTGCTGCTGCTGCTGCCGCTGCTTTTTCGTTCTTCAGCTCCATCCACGACCAGCAGTACAGACCATGAATGTATGCATCGACAAACGACAAGTCAGCACACCCACACTCTATATATGCCGACACGAGTGAGAATCGAACGACTCTCTGTATCACTCTCTCTCTCTCCCTTTTCTCTCCGAACTGACAACTGTACTGCTCCTGCTTGGTGTACGTCTGCTTGGAGGCGTTCCCCTCTCGACAACAAAAGCCAGCTGCTGCTCTATCGTATAGGGACGAATAGGGTATGCGATGCAATTGTTGTCGTACTGTATCGACATATATTGGTATCGATAAATATATATTTAGATAGATAAACAGATAGATAACTAAATATACAGACTTACACAGATTAAAAAAAAAATATATATATATATATATATATATATGTATATATATATATATATATATATAATATATATATATATGTATATATATATTATATATATATATATATCTATCTATATATATATATATATATATGTATATATATAGACAGAGTCTCTGCTCAAATTCAATTGCGATCTCAAAGAGCATTATCTTGAAACTTTGGTATCTGATTAAAAGTGATATAGAAATACAAACCATGTTGTTGAAAATAGCATATATGAATTATACATTGTTATCTCATAAAAGGGGCTCCGAACAAGCTATGTGCTAATAGAGCTTGAAAGTAACGTGTGCAGTTATCCTACAAGGAAGTCAATAAACAAATAGTTGAAACAGTTGAACAGTTGCTTGATGGATGGACATATAGATCAATATTACTCATCGTTGGGAGTCACATCAATATATACTCAATCGTTGGGAGTCACATCAATATATACTCAATCGTTGGGAGTCACATTTCAACAGTTCACAATTCTCAACAAAGAGGGAATGGTTTTAGTACGTAGTGCGCTCTCAGTGGGGATAAGTCATACTCTCTCTTTCCCGACGGGGGTGGCGCCACACTACACCCGGGTGTGTGCGTAAATGCACTTTCCACCACACCCGAAAACGAACTAGAAGAAGATCAGGAAAATAGTCGTCTGAGCACTACCTTCACGCACCCACATGCCCATATCGGCTAGAACATTCGTATTGGCGGGCCACCAGCCTCGCACTGACTACTTGACTCGATGGAACAGGACGATGTCCTCTCTTGGTCAATTGAACTTCACCATTGCCAACAATCCACAATGATTAAAAAATACAGCAACATGTCAACCATGTCTATTTACCAGACAATTTACTACGTTCGCGCCAGTCTTAGTAGTAGAAGTAGTTATCTGAAGTAACAACAACAACAACAACAACAACAACAACAGTAAAAACAATCGAATAACAATAATGAGTCTCTGTGGTCATTCGACCACTGCAGACAAATGCGTGTATCGCAACTTACGACAATTAGGTTGCGTTGCGTCGAGCAATTACGATTCTATGAACAGAGATATGAACCACTTCGGACAGCCTTGACAGGCGTGTCCTGCGACAGGGTGACTTGTCAAAGTATGTTGTCTATTTGTTGGAATTGCACCGATTTCATTCTCGTGCCCAGTGTCCACCACGGTAGAAACATGTATATATAATGCGAGATGGATATATAATGCAGCTGGTTCTGCTCGTGCTACAAATATGTACATGTACCTGCGTACAAACAAATATTACCGATGCAATCGAGCGTCTGGTCAGTCACAAACACGTCCACCACCTCTTCTATCCTGCGTCGGAATAATAACTAGGCCGGAAAGTGATTCAGCTCGATTTAGCAGCTGGCTGCAGCTCTTGCTATTCACCCACACGAATACGTGTGTGTACGTGCCTGTTTGTCCCCATTCATTCCCATTAAAATCAGTGGCCGTTTTGCTGGGTGGTGGGTCCCTTTCTCACTCGGTATCGTCTGCTGTTTGACGGCTCCGAACATCAGCTGGTGCTCGTGGCTCTGGGGCGTATTCTCAATGTTGTTGTTGTTTGTTGTTGTTTTTTTGTTGTCGTCGTTGTTGCTGTTGTTGTTGTTGTTGTTGACTACATCCTCCTGGTGGGTGGGTGCGTGATTCCAAACTTTTCGCCTTTAATTTGAACACAAATTAATAGTCCGAGTACTTGCATTGGAACGTACATTGAGCAAAGCTGAACTTGCCCGAATGACTAAAGGTCACTACATCTCTCACTCTATCTCATGTGTATGCGTGCATGTGATGATTAATGATGGTAATCAATATAATAAACATGGCAATTATACTTTAAACTGATTGTTTTCGGCGATATACTCATATTGTTTTTTAAGGAGGTTGTTTCAAAATTAAATAATATTGTCCGTCCCCTACGCGTTTGGAACAGCAGACATAAGGTATATTTCAAGAGCACACGAGTCTATTGACACTAACGCTTGTAGCACTAAAATAAATTTCAATCTGGGACGGTCAACGTCCTTAGTTGGATACGGCACACCACACAATTAGTCATGAGTGAACCGACTTGTCTGAAGAGTATACTTATTTATATATCTAGCTATCTAACAATCTACATATATACAATCTTAGGTCTTGACTTTAAACGACTACGAGGGGAAAAGGTACAACTATAGCTTCCACGAGTGTTCGTGCTTTTCCGTCGCTATTTTGTTATATCTATTTTCAAATGACCCTCATTATTTGATTCAAGTCAATTGCAGACATCTTGTTAGTTTAAGCGTCAAGGTCTCAAGCGTGCGGGTTTTTCGTAACAATATATGCGCATATTAATGTTTAGTAGAACTCGGCAAGAAAATATTTTTTCTCAATGGAAGGAGGGGGCGGAAACGTCTTGTTTAGAGGTGAGGTTGAAATTGATCAAAGTAGTTATTCTGCCGTTTTTTTTTCTCTTACATAGTTGTGGAAAATCTACGTTTGCGGGAGAACCGGTCAACGCATGAAGGAACCGATCATACCGGCGAGTTCGGCGAAAGACACTTCGCTAGCTTGTGTAGCGAAAGGCAAATAGCCAAATTAAGGAAAGCCATAAAAAGTCGATATGTTGTTATATCTTACGTTAACGCTTCTACGTGCAAAATCGTAAAATGTTGCCATTACGACCGAAAGTGTTCGTTCAAAATACCATCTTTAGGCAATAGCAATTTTAATGCCCACCATTTTCGTACCCAAATGATGGTACTACGAGACGTAGTTGCCGAGTAACTCAGCTTTTTCGATGGTAATATCGTAAACGAAGGCATGCGTACTTGCATAGAGTGTATGAGAAAGTTAAATACATATTTTGAGGTTTCGTAGAACTCGGTAAGAAAATCATTTTTGTCCAATGGAAGGAGGGAGCGGAAACATCTTGGCAAAAGTTTACTGTTCTGAGCGTGAAAGCTTCAACGTAAAACATAACAACTATGGCTATCCTAAAAGCGTAGTTACTTGACAACTACGTCACGCAGCACTTAAATTTGCTATTGCCTGAGAGTAGTCCTTTGGATGTACATTTTTGGTCGTAATCGCAAACGTTTATGGTTTTGCACTTAAACGAGTTAACGTAAGACATAACAACATATCGACTTTTTATGACTTTACTTAGGCTGACTATTCGCTTTTCGCTACGCATGATAGTGAAGTGTCTTTTCCGCCGAACACGGCGATATAATCGGTTTCTTCTTGCGTTGACTGGTTTTCCCTTAAACGTAGATTTTGCACAACTATGTAGGAGAACAGAAGGCAGAATAACTACTTTTATCAATTTCATCCTCGCTCCTAAACAAGACGTCTGCGCACCCTCCTTCCACTAGAAAAAAATAATATTCTTGCCGAGATCTACCAAACATTAAAATGTGTACATATTGTTATAAATTACCCTGTATAGTGTGATCAAGGCAGTGATATCAATGCACGCGATGTTTCGTATTTGGACAGTTTATTATGCTAAACCAGAGCTTTGTCTGCTCCATTGATCTAAAAGTAATATTCACTAAATGTTCCGTTATATGACACGCATGAGCAAGGACGCACACCTCCAGACCAAATGTCAAATCGATCACATGCACCACAATCGACATATTGGGTCGAAACCCGAACTGCTTATCATGTAGAAGGTTTTCTTTTATTGACGTCTATAAATGGTTCGATTTTACAGCAACCTTCGATATTGGCGCGGGAATACTGAAAGGTCTGTAGTTGTCTCGGTACAGACGATCTCCGTCTTTTAACAGTAGAATTACATTGAGAAACGTTTGACGAATGCTGTTAAGAATATTTTTTTGTGTATGACATCTCTCACAAAGTATAACATTACACAAAAAATATTGATATTATCTTTCGTAAGCATGTAAGAATTTTGAAGTTGTTGCAGTAACGAGCCTGATTTTATCACATTAACCTTAGAGCACCTTCTTCGTTTGTTTGCTTGCATGTTTTTCTCTGCTGAGAAAATATAAATGTATTCACCAAATATATGTAAGAGTCAGAAACGCACACTCTCGGTATAGTATTGGCACACCAATGGAATATCGACTACCCAAGCTAATATACAAGTATATGGTATGCAAAAACAATAAAAACGGAATTAATTTGAATCAATAGTTCTTATGCTAATGCCGTTGATAGAGAGTAGATATAATAATAAACCAAGCCGCTAAGAGTCATGCGGCGGCCATGCTACCACGTCTGTTGGAAAAACCCTACGCGTTTTAGCATGTCGCTGTGGCCGTCGGCTCATAAGAGATATGCGTCACGGGGATTCCAAACGGATCACAGAGGGCAGTCTAGAATGAAAAACAACTTCGGTAAAAAAAATCTAATTCTAGATAATCTTTGACGATTATCGTTTTACGGATCGTTTTCCCCATATTTCTTTTTAGACACCGATTAACGCCATACGTTGTGTGTCTTCGGCAGCTCCAAGAACATGGATAGTAAATTTACAGCCTTTCGTGGCAATTTCAGAACACAGCGTTCTTGCATCCGTCTCCGAAGCCGCAGCCATGGACTAGAGCATCGGAGCTCTCTTCTTGTCGTTGTCCGGGTATGCTTACTCAGTCGTTGCCGAGAGTTTCAGTGTGATTCGTTTGCAAGTCTCACAGATGGTTATATGTATATATATATATATATACATTGCCTCAGCTAATCCTCGGTGATATGTGTTCCACATTCATAATGTAATATACGGAAATAAATGTTATATATATACCTTTAGTCCAGTAACTTTTGAAATACAGGCGCTCTCGGCCCTTTGGCTGAACGACTCTGACAAAGCTAGAAAAAATAATGAAGATTACGATACGCTACGTTAGCGAAACGTAGGGTTCCAGTCAATCTGCAATACCCCGAGGTCTAGACATATTGAGATATCTAGAGTATAGATATCTCAACGTGTCTAGGCCTCGATTATACCCCAGACTTCGTATATGCCTAGGCTGCTGGTGAGTCTACACGTGTTCGCAGCCGTCGATTCTTTTTTTATCAACTAGTTCTTCGTGGATCGATTATCATCATGAATGAATAATTGTAGTAGTAGTAGTAGTAGTAGTAATAATAATAATAATATATTACTTATTACGTATACGAACACGCTACTGTCACAAATGTAGATTGCATGCCGCCTGACCACCATTTGCGGTATTTATTTCGTCATTGCATTTTTCCTCTTTGCGTCTCTCTATCTCCCGCCCATCTAAGAGATTTGCTGTCCAGTTGATCTAATCGTTGGCACTACCACGATCAGCATCGGTCGTCGATCCTGTTTGTGTAGTGGCGACGGCTTTCAGTCCAATTGCTCGTTAATTCGTTCCTGGTGGAAGCTCGATTTCGCTGTTGTTGCCTAGAGCATTATTCTCCATCGCCGTTGTTTGAACGCTGGCCGGCGCTCTTCGCGGGCGTCGTCTGCTTTGAATTTGCGAGCAGCGTGGCGGCAGACAGTTGACGATGTGATGCTGTCTGCTGCAAGTTCGAGGCCACTGTTACGCTTCTGGGTGAGGTCATCGTGTACACACACTACTGTAGTAGTGATTTTCTGTCGGTCGGTCTGTCTGTAGTAAGTGCATCGCTTTCCGTGCAGAAGACATTTGGTATAATTGCGGTTGCGTTTGGTACGACGGTTATTTTTGTCGTCGTCGCTCTTGTTGTAGTTGTGGTTGTTGTTGTTGTCGTTGTCGCTGTCGCTGTTGTTGTTGTTGTTTTTGTTATTTGCGTCGCTGTCGTCGTCGTCGTTGTTGTTGTTGTTGTCAGCCATCATGCCGTCGTCGGCTTTGTCATTCCGCGCGGCAGTGCCAGCGACACTAGCGCCGCCACCGGAGGCCGGCTGTGTCGACCAATGAGAGCCGCACACGAGTGTTGTTTTTCGCGGTAGCAGCGGCGGCTGCGGCAGCGGCGGCGGCAGCAGCAGCGGCGGTTTTGACCGCGATAGTGTCGAATTTGAGCGTATCGTACGTATACAGCCTGTCTCAGCCGGGCGCTACACAGCTGCTGCAGCATCAGCATCAGCCATTCTTCGGTCGGCCGTGTATGCGTGTATCAATCTATCTCCTTCTCTCTCTCTCTCTGTCTCTCTCTCTCGTGCCGTCTCTCCGCTGGCCGATATATATATATATATTATATGCCTCTGTGGCGCTGCTTTGTTGCTCTGCAGCACTGACCCGCTGACTGGCTGGCCGGCTAGATCGCAGGCTCTTTAATTGTGCTGACGACATTTATCTATCTGTCGAACACAAGTGTGGCGGCCGAACGCGCGAGCGAAAAGCTGACGTGTGGCATCATTGTGAGTATACTGTGCTGTGGCCGTCAGCGGTGAGTGTTCCATGTTGTTTCCATCGTCGTCTTCGTCGTCGTCGTCATCATTATCATTATCATCATCATTATTGACTTTTCTGTCGTCGCCAAAACGTGCTCCGTAGCTCACTGTTCTGATCGACTGACTTCGCCGTACTTGACCGCCGCCGTACAGCCCGCCCACCATCACACGACAAGTGTGGTGCCTAAAACCCAAGAACAACTGTTAACCAACATACTTCGAAGTCGGCGGCGAATCTCGTCCTCAATCTTGTTGCTGTTGCGGTTGTTGTTGCTGGCGGGAGGCAGCCCACCACCACCATCATCATCATCACTGACTGACTGACGTAGCGCTATCATCTGGTGTTGGCCGTCGCAACAATCCGACGAGCGACATCATCATATCAGCAATCATCGACACGCGTTCGACTCGCAATCGAATAACCGCCAACTGACCCACTGCCAGAAGATTGACTGATTGTTAGCCACAGTTGTGAAAGTACTGTTTGTTGAAAAGTACACCACCTCCACCTCAGCTTACCACTCTTGCAAACCCAAGTCCATATCACAACCCCCTCTTCTCCCCATCTCCCGACAGACCCACCCCTCCCGGACCCCCGGACCCCGTCCTGCTTCCAGCAAAAACGTCATCTCTACGATCATCAAATTGATATTGATCCATGATATCGTGTAGATTCGTGAGTGAGTGAGTGACTGATTGATTGATACGTTTAGTATTCGCGTCACGGCATCCACATTCGACGCTCTGCAGTTGTCTGCGCGTTCGTACTCGTCGAGTCGGGCGGGGAGGTTCGAGGGAAACTTCTCTGTGGACGACAGCGTTGCTTCTCACTCACTGCAGGCGACAGAATTCTAAGCAGACAGATTGTGCAAACATCGTATCTGATCGTCGGCTGGAGTGAACGACGCACAGCAAATTAGCCGAAAAGTGAGAGAGAAAGTCATCGCCAGCGGCCACCGGGCCACCACGTTCCCCAGTCATCTGACATTGACGGGGGTAAGCTGCCACCAACCAGCACAGCATCGTTCGAGCAGCAGCAGCAGGACAGGATCAGCTGGTTGACAGGAACACAAAAACGCCAACTCGATGGGGGCACTGGCGAGACTGATTGCGGTGCTCGTCGTTTCCTATGGGGAGATGCTAGGTGAGTGGCTGAAAAGTCTCACGGGAGACACCCAAAACAGGCACTGTGTTATGGTGGCAGACAAACAGTATATGAGATGACACACAGACAAACAGTATATGAGATGACACACAGACAAACAGTATATGAGATGACAGACATTATGTTATAGTAGCACGCAGACATGATATATCTATTGTACTCTACAGAGTAGCGATAGCAGCTTTAACGTGAAACAGCGGACAAGCCTAGCCGAATACGAACGACACTTGAGAGGGGAAAGCATATTTATTAAAAGCATGTTTTTCCTTTCTCTGCTACCATGAGATCTACGCGATTTATATATATATATATATATATATATGTTGTTGGTTTGGATAACATCTATCTGTTGGGCTGTGACATTGGTTTTCAGTTTATTCGGCACCCGAGCAAGTAGCTTTTTTTTCTTGTCTAGAGGTAGTAGTATCGTTTGTTAGATCGCCTTGGTAAGTGACACGTTGCCGTGACATTGCATGCTATCAGCTCTTGTCCAAGTGGCCGAAAATGGGGCGGCTTCATTTTATCTATACATATAGAGTATCGGAACGAACCGTAACCAACCGTAAGGTTAAGCTGTAAACGTGTCTCTAGTGAAATCGTTTAGTACTCCCCTCCATCTATCTAATCTGCTTCACTGGCTTTATTTTTCGGTCGCCATGATAACGAGAGAGAGAGGTCATCTAGGGGAGCTGTACATATGACAACGTCAGCATGTATCTCTCTCTCTCTCTGTCGCTTTTCAGTTGAATGAATGATGTATTGTATGATGTACACGTATCCATATGTATACGTGTCCATACATACACACATAGATCGGCCCACGACATGATCATAATGGCAAGATGATGATGATGATGATGATGCTGGCAACGAATATGATGAGTTTAGTTGAAACGATGTTATTCATTGTCGTGATCGTTGTTGATGCTATTGGCGACTGTTACTGCTCGAAGCGATGGTGGCTTTAGCGGGGGTTCGGGCATTTTCGTACCAGTCACGATCAGTAAGAAGACTGCGGCTGTGTTCGACCTCTTTGTTTGTGGTTAGAGATGTTCATCGTGCTGGATCTGGGTGCATGTTTTCGCACTGTTAGCAGTCGTCTGTTCTGCTGGGAAAGCCCAGAGTAAATTCTGTACGGTAACGCTAAATGACCAAATGCCGACAGAAGCAGAAGACCGGTTAAATGAAGAAGAGCGGAATTGTTAGCATATATGTAGTACATAGTAGTATCTGACTACTTGAGTCGCGCTTGTGAACATGACGACACGTGATGCTTCTTCTATCTGTGTGAAGTGAGTGACGCCTGACGGCGGTCTTCACAGCTATTAGCCTTTATGCCATCACAGGTGCCGGCTTATGCCATCACAGGTGCCAGCTGACTGGAGAGAGGCTACCATAGTTGGACGCGAAACAGCTGATCCTTGGCAGAGCTACGTATGGTAGGGTACCGCCGCCTAGATGGGAGAAATTGTGCAAATGTTGTTGCTGTATGTTGCTCCGATGTTGTTGGGTGGCCCGTCGATCGGCTGCTCATACTTGGAAACCGCTATGTATCTCATGTACGGATGGGTGGTACATTGCTCGCCATCTTTCGTGCGCGAGAACTTACAACGCGGACACCGGCTCAGATTTCTTATCCCCCCGCTTGTCTCTCCTTTTCTCCGTCTTGTCTCTTCCCGCCACACTCCTCCCTTTCCTCTCCACGATTAGCCACGGATTGTTTTCGAACTTTCGTTCGAACAGTGTTCGAAGGCAAGTGGGGGACTGCTGGGAGTGAGGGACACATCAGCCGCAAACAGTCGATCACGCTGCCGTAGATAGGATCATTGGCCTTGTTGTTATCGTCGTCAGCTTCCACCGTAGGTGCCGCAGTGACACGCGGGCTCTACCAGCAGACGTTATTTTGGTGCTGTTGCTGCTGCTGCTGCCGCGTTTGCTGTTGCGGTACCGTTTATTGTTTTGTTGTTGTTGTTGTTGTTGTCGTTGTTGCAAACTTCAAATTAACACTGACGATAGACTGAGTATTTGGAAGCGATGCTGCGCAAATGTTCTGAATTTTTATAGGTGGCCTTGTACGATTATTACTGCTGTTGTTGCTATTGTGACTGGCGTTGCTGCTGCTGCAGCAGATGATGAGGATGATGACATTGTTATTTACTAATAGGCAAGCAAGCCAGTGGACGGACACGCTGGC
Organism: Dermanyssus gallinae; assembly: GCA_003439945.1. NCBI lineage: Eukaryota > Metazoa > Arthropoda > Arachnida > Mesostigmata > Dermanyssidae > Dermanyssus > Dermanyssus gallinae. Next base: position 18,289 of record QVRM01002811.1, read on the forward strand.
GAGCGGCGGGCGGGCCATTAACAAACAATTGACGATTGTGGCCATCTGATCTCAAAGAGTTTAGAGAGCGATTGATGGCCTTAGCGAATCGATAGTTTTGGTTGGTGTATATATATATATTCGTATGATGTATTCTATGGTGCAACTTCTTCGTGTAACTAGAAACGGCGCCCGCGGGAGCCGAGGTGGCGCTCGCAGTCATAGTTCTTCCCGCAGCAACACCGACCAACCTATCTTGCACGAATGGAGGAAGCAACCGTCAGATGCTCTCGGTATCGGCCTTTATCGGTGGAAACCGTCTTGCGTTTTCGGCCGGTTGATTGGCCGAAGATTGGATCGGTATTTATCCGCTCATTGATGCATAGATCGGTAGATCTTTGCCGGCTAAGCTCGCCACTGCTTAGCCAACGTGTCACTGTCTGCAGTCTCGATGGCGGCGGCATTAGAACATGGCGAATAGAACTAAACAATTGCATACTCTAATATAGCCTATAGGATTGTAACTGCCATTCTTGCATCCGGACGGGTAGGATCGAGTTTTGAAGTTGTGGTACTTGGACCGGGTCGGGTGGGTTTTGTGTCCTCGGTTCTCTCTCGTTGTCCTCGTCGACGAAATCGTAACCGTATGGCGGTAGACGCATTATCATCGGCCGAGTCCGGCGTCCCGTGACGTTCTCAACGATATCTGTCGGCTCATGCGATCACATCCTTAATCTCTCTGGCATTTCTCTTACTCTCTTCGATAAAAAAAACGGCCATGGGCCCCTCAGAGTATCAGCCCCCGAGTAATCAGTCAGGAAGGAAGGGAGGCTACGTGGGATTTGATCTTAGTGTTGGCAACCCACACACTTACGCGCATTGATTCAGACGCTTTTTGTATTCTTGATATGCGCGGCTGGGTTCATATATGGCTCACAACTATGTATATATATATATATCTATATATATATATATATATATATATATCTATATATATATATATATATATATATATATATATATATATATCTATATATATATATATATATATATATATATATATATATATATATATATCTATATATATATATATATATATATATCTATATATATATATATATATATATATATCTATACGAGGGCGGATCGAAAAGTTCTGACTCACATCTATAAAAAAGGAATATTTATTCAATCTTCCAAAGTGTTTTTGTTTACGCCCGCTGCACTTGTGCCACTTTCTTGTGCAATTTTTGATTTTTTTATGCGCCTTTCGTAATTAAGTGGCATTGGCCCTGCGAAGTTTTCTTTCTCTGCTCTATAATATAAAAAAATGGTATTTTAGTATCTGTTATGGAGCAGGAAAAGTCGCACGCAGACAGGTCCGGCGAATAGGGAGGCTGCGGAAATATAGAAATTGAATTTTTCATCATATAATCTAAAATCAGGAACTATGTGTGCGCCGGTGCGTTGTCGTGATGGAGGACCCAATATTTGTATTCCCCGCGTTCAAGTGCCCTACGTCGGACGGTCATGCGCAATCTTCTTAAAAATTTCGCGGTAACATTCCTTATTGCCGAAAAAAGTCAAGATATTTTTGTGTTGGATCTGCTCTGTCTGATTTGCTTTGATCGACTCTCTTCTTGGAAGCAATGTGCAAAGGCTGGGAGGATTGGGCTGTGGCCTCTATGCCGTAACCATATACCTATGATTCGTCTTGTAATCACTCTCTGAAGCAATCCTGAATCTCGTTCGGACAGTTCCCGACGGGCGTTCATTTGCTGGAAATTCAACATCTTTGAAACCATCCATCATATGGAGGCTGTTGCAACTGATCCATAAAATATCAGCTATCTTCCTGATAGCAATTTGGCGATTGTTGATGTAGGATGTCACGAACTTTTCAACGTTTTCGTCTGTAATTGACGTATGTATATATATGATAAAATATGGGGAAAATATAATCCTGAATTAAAAAAATTAACATTTATTTTAGATTTGGTAATTGGTACCTGATGGCTGTAGCAATTAACAACAATAAGAGACGTGGGTACCTGATACTCAACCTGTGAATTCACATAGTATGTAACGACTTTAACATATACGCTTTCACATTCAATTATGTTTACCCTTTTTTTTTAACTTAATTTTTTGCCATTATGAGCCCACGTTCCGAATATATTTTTGAAACGCCTAATAATAGTGATCTTTATTAATTAATTTATTCTTCTTTACTGCAAGACGCAACTTTTTGAAATATATACTGGAAGACTTCCTGTCGGTACTTCTAAGTATTTCCATAGGCAACGAGATGGTGTCCACAAGATTTAGGCATTCATATTTTCTCTCTTTCAGCGTTTATGTCTACGCACCCTTATTTATCACATGAGGACATATAATGAATAAGACTACGTATACATTGTATGTAATTGAATGGTTAAATGTCTTCAATTCTTTTTTTCTAAAATTATATTTGTTATCTAGACTTTAGTGTCCAACAATGTCGATACGTTTATAGAGGTGGTGGATCCATGCATCAAGGCTCACCTTCAGGTCGCGTATTTTGATTCCAGATGCGAAGAGACAAGCCTTTGTGTTTTCAGTCCAGTAGACGGACACGTTCTCGTGACGGGTGAATCATCGTCTAAGAGACGCTTTAGAGCTCTTCCTAGTGAATGATGAAATATTTTGGATAGGAATTTGGCAGAAAACCAAAACCTTGTCGAATTTGATCGGATATTCCTGAGCCAGAGCAATCCGGGCCTTTTCTTACTGTGACAAACCAGAAGGTACCCACCAAGCAGTCCAAAGTCTCTTTAGCGATGTTTATGTTATTTTGAGTTCTCGTCAAGCGCCGCTTTTACGTGAGCCAACTTTTCGTCCCCCGTTGACATTTGTAAACATTCATGACAGGGCTTGCCGTGAAATGTCGTAGAGTGAAATGTCGAGTTCGAAATATTTCTACCGATATCCACACTTGCCGCGGGATGGGATGTAATTCCCAATAATTCAATCTTATTATTGTATTTTCTCGATACCAAGATTTATGCCCTTACTTCTATTCTTGTTGTTTGTTTTTACGCTATGATTAGTTTTTTTGTTTATCTTGCTGCGCTTGTTGTTGTCAATGTTGTCTCCGTATGTTGCTTCGTTATGATGTCTAACCGATGCAAGACTACGTTACTAACCGGCGTATTGCCATTTGCATTCGTACTCCGACTCCTTGTTTGATTGCATGCTGATGTTGCTGCTGCATACAGAGTTCGTGTCGGCATCCGGTGTCGACAAGCACCTGCAGATGGGAATGACGTTCCTGCAGAAGGGCGCCTATCAGGACGCCCTATCGCACTACCACGCCGCGATCGAGGGCGACGACACCAATTACCAGTCCTACTATTGGAGGTTAGTGTGCCACTCGCTCTCTTCTTTCCCACTCTTCGGTAATGTAATGTAATGTCCCATCATATCTGCAGTAATAATCTGCATTGCCACTGAGTTTATATTGGAATTGGCTTTCTTAACTAAGATTTAATTCAATTCCAGGGCGACAGTTTATCTCGCTCTGGGGAAATCAAAGCTGGCTGTCGAGGACCTGAATCGGGTGATCAAATTGAAGCACGATTTCATAAAGGCGCGAGAACAACGAGGCAATATTCTCCTTAAGCAGGTATGGCTTGGTTAATTAGACGTAATATTTTGCTCAGTATTCACAATTTAGTTATTTACAACGTATATGCATATATATATATGTTAGGTTGTCAGACTACAATTTAGGGAGCTGTGTTTGTTTTTTGTCCACTTACGCTGCTTTTGCTGTGCTGGAAATTCTTCAGGGTAATCTGGACGAGGCGCACATCGACTTTGAGTTTGTGCTTCGTCTGGATCCACACAACATGGAGGCTCTGCACCACTACCAAATGATCGAGGAGCTTAAAAACGATATTGCGGTTGCGGTGCAGACGCGTGAGCAGAACGACTGCATGGGCGTTATCCACGTCCTTCAGCGCGTTATTGAACAATGTCCATGGAACCATAAATTCAGGTAGGCGGCCTTGCAAAGTACCTTCTCCTCCGTCTTTATAACCGTTAACTAGTGCTCACGCTTTATGTTAGTCGTTCGGGGTATTCAAGAACAGTTTAGTAGTTTGATCAGTGAGAGGTTATATTGTGCATTGGCGTCGATTCGAAACGACTATGTATGCATTACTTGGCATGGCGAACCATTGCTACCAGCGCTTGTCGAGCAAGGTCGGCCAGTCGCAGTGTTGTTCAGTGCCATCCAGTTTCGCATTTCTACCCTGTGGGTTTGAATGAAATGAACTCATGAATGCGACGCTTTGCGATTTTCAATGGAAAAATGACCGTGTTATCTGCTGGGACAATAACCGCTTCTGTTCTGTGCTGCTGCTGTGACGTCTTCCCACCTTAGAGAGATGCGCGCTTCATGCTATGAGGAGATTGGTGATGTGTCGGCCGCTATCAATGACCTCCGACCCGCCATTCGTTCCGTGCCCGATAACACGGCGGGCTACCTGCGGCTGGCCGAGCTTTACCACAAACACGGTGAACCGGACGTGGCGCTGACAACGATCCGAGAGTGCCTCAAGCTCGACCCCGATCACAAGAACTGCATGACCTTCTATAAGAGTGTCAAGAAGCTTGTTGCGCAGCTGAAAAGTATGCAGGAGTTCTTCGGCAGCGGTCAGTACACCGAATGTGTAGAGAAAGGCAACCAGGCGCTGTCTAAGGAAAAGACGCCCAAAGTCGTCGCGCTGATCAAGACCAAGCAGTGCCAGTGTGCGAGCAAGGTTAGTAGCAATATTAGTATTTGTCGTAGTAGTACTTGTAGGTTTATCTTTGTTTACTCTATTGAGATTCAGCATTTGCTGAATCTCTCTCTTTCTCTCTTTATATATATATATATATATATATATATATATATATATATATATATATGCTTGGACCGTAAGTGCAGTAAAGCCCGATGAATCGAATCGCTAAACATCAAATTATTTAATTCAGAATGAGTAAGATGTACCAAAATATTGTAATGAAGGTGCCAATTCCATGGCGGCGGGGGCCTACTGGAGCGGCTTTGTGGGAAGAAAATCAACATCCTCCATGGGAGTTTCACGGAAGCCAAATGCATGAGAGTATAATCGTGTAATATTGTCAGCTGAGAAAAAAAACGTGCGTGAGAGATTAAGCGTGCCTTTTTTTCGCGACTTTAGGCCGGCCGAGACGACGCTGTGAAGATCTGCAGTGATGCGCTTGCCGAAGACCCTCAGAACTCGAACATTCTCTGCGACCGCGCCGAGGCATCTCTAAACCAGGACGACTTTGCCAGCGCCAAGCAGGACTTTGCATCGGCACGTGAACTCGATCCGGAAAACCAAAGGGCAGCCGAAGGCCTGAAGCGGGTTCAGAAGCTTGAAAAGGCCGCTGGAAAGCGAGACTATTACAAGATTTTGGGAGTGAAGCGTGCGGCCAGCAAGGGTGAAATTATGAAGGCATACCGAAAGCAGGCTGCCAAGTGGCACCCTGACCAGTATCAGGGTGATGACAAGAAAAACGCCGAGAAAAAGTTCATTGACATTGCCGCGGCTAAGGAGGTGCTTACGAACCCCGAAAAGCGGGCAAGGTTCGACCGAGGTATGTTTCGATCGCCCTGGCTGAGATCTTTTTGACGATTTCATAATGCATTGCGTAGCACATGTTAAAACAATTGGCAAACGGATATATATATATATATATATACGGGCATAAGAGTTTCAGCTTATGTACTTTTAGAATCAGTATCTGCTCTGTATTGTGTCAGAGGACACCTGAGTGTTTTCTTCTAGCACGTACAAGAGTATTGATGCTTAGTTGTTTACTACTATTACAGCTTGTCTTCGGCAGCCCTACTAATACTCAATGAGTGCTAACAAGTGCTTTCTGCGGCTCCTTATAACGAAGGTGTAACGCTTGGTTTACTTCTGGTCTTTGTGACGTTTTTTTTAGGTGAGGACCCGTTGGACCCTGACAGCGGTCGCACGGAGTTCAACCCATTCGGACGAGGCGGTTTTAATCCCTTCCCTGGCGGGGATGGAAACTTCCACTTTACGTTCAATATGTAATCTGTGCCGTGTGTCACTAGCCACCGTCACACTACCGCCTCCACCAGAGCACAATTTTACTGCCATCTATTTCTGAGCACCACTTTCGATGAGTGTTGATCGAAGCAAAACCCCTTCAGCTCACAGGTGCAGCGCAGGAACTTCCGATCCAACATCAAAGGGAAAGTCGACGTTTTTGTTTGCTGTCGGGTGTATCCCTGATTCGGCATCGGCGAAGGTTTCGGTGGTGGACGTTTACCATAAGGCGACTAATAAAGACCACAGATTGCACGCGTTAAAAGCCCAGGGAGTGATAGTGTGAGCGAAGGGACAACGGGAAATAACGAAAGAACACGTGATCATCAACAGCAACATAGCAAACGAGGCGAAGAATTTAGTTGTTCCAATTTAATTAGCGGCGTTCATTCTATCGACAGTTGATCTCTTTGGGCAACCCTTCAACAGGTTGTAAAAGGCGAATCCGTCTCTAAGGTAGCTGCAGGAAAACAGCAGAGCTCCTATATACGCGTTACTGGTTCGAAGAAATTCGGCCAACGGACGGATTGCGGGAATCCGGCAGGAACAGAACCAGTTTTTGAACATCTGCCATTGTTGGGCCCCGTTGCAGCCGCTGGCTTAAAATGCAAGACGACTACTACTTGAACTTACTGTTACCGTGTTAGGTGAAAGATCATTGGGTAAGGAAGCGGCATGTATCACGAATTACCACTTGATCTCGGCTTGGTAATCCGGCCGCCAGGGCTGGGAGTTGGCCGGTGGGTGAACGGGTCGATGATCAATGACAGAACATCGTGAATTCAATAAAAGGGGTTTGTTGAATTGTTGTCCACTTACGCTGTCGAAGCTTTCCCGACAAGACTTTTGGCCGCGAGCGTTACGTTCGTTACGTTATTAGTAGCCAGCGCTGATGACGAGTGGTGAGACTTCTGTGGCCGTGCGTCGTAAGGTAGGAAGCAAGCAAAACGGCGCAAGTTGGTCTGTCTGTGCAGGTTCGTTTGTAATTTATTTTAGGTAGGCCCACTCGCATGTGATGATGGAGGCGTCTGTCGGGTACCCGTAGAGCGCGCCGAAAGGGAGAACGCAGTTGTAAAAATATGTAAATATGATGAATAAAATTTGCTATTTTATGAAGTACCTCGTGGCGCTTGTTTTTTGTCGTTGGCAACCTGTAGGGAAAAAATGTACCTTGAGTTAGCCCCTCTGTCTAAGCTGTCTGCGACGATTCGATGTGTTTGTTGTGTGGTGCTTCGCGCCCGATGTCGTAAGGGGCGCACTGAGATTACGCCTCATGTTTCGCAACCTATGTTCTCGACGCCCGTAGAACTATTGAGCTCGCGTGGCTGCGTATGTAACTGAAATAAAAAGGTTTATTGACGATTTCTGGAAAGGCATCTGCTGGCTGGTATGGCGACGGTTAATCAAATATACAACATCAGAGGCTACGCCGCTTCTCGACATTAAAAAGCAACAGACTTGTGAGCGATGCTTAACTATTATAATATTTTTGCTCCATCATTGTTTACCGGTTACTGGACCGGTCAATGTTATACAATTTGGTATTAAAACAAAACCGGAGAACAAAAATACAACTTTTATTTATTTTTCTGTGAAGATTATAATAACTAGGAGGCCTAATACTTGCGAGGCATCAATCATTAAGCATAAAAAATGCTTAGCAATCTCTCCATATATATGGTGAGTGCTGACTATTTGATAATACACAAATACAGGCTGCCTATATTCTACCTTCAAGAATTACAATAGTATACTGTGTTCAACCTTCGAAAGCGGAACCGTTTTTGTTTCTCTTTATAGTTCATATGAAGCTGATCAGCAGGCCGGAAGCATAGATGCCTTAAGACGTAAACTTGATATGATTGAGTCGATTTCTAAATACATCCGATGGTACAGTACGTGGTATACACAAAGCCTGTATGTGTGCACTCTTTTATAAATGAGGACGAATGCTTTATCTTCGTTTTCTATAGCAGTACCCTTATTAGAGACTGGCAGGGAAATTCCACTTCCAGTAGTTTGGCGTACTTTGAGGGGTAAGTTTCTTCAACAAAGTGGCCGAGGTATCTACATACAACGAGCCGATACCGATCGTCGGTACTGCCGCATGTAGAAGGGAAGCGTCGCCGTTTTGTTACTGCTAAGAAATTTTTTATCTATTATAAAGGTAAGGTTGGCTTTTGCAGCGCTAACTAAGGTTGCTCTAATTTATTCCCGAAGCAGACAGATAGATGACCCGTACTAGTAAAGATGGTACTTTAACGGCGCAAAAACAAGTAAGAATATGCGGTTTATTGTCTTCACAACCTGCAACCACAACCTGTAATGGTGGTCCACCTAATGCTAGGGTGACCTAAACCGTTATACAATTGCCATTTTTGGTCTACGAATCTAATGTTGCCTCTGTGAAAAAGAAATGCGAATTGACAATTCTAGCTTATCAGACTGACTCCAAAGGCATGCCAACTGCAACAACCTCAGAACAACCTCAGAGGTTTTGGCATATAAGTGCAGAGCATCTATGGCTCCATTTTCAACGATTATAACTGCATTAGACGAAAGACAACTAGGAAAATAGTTAGAAATACGTAGGTACATATGTTTTTATTGTTGTAAGTAAGCATTGGGCGAGATAAGTCTGCGTTACGCTTTGGACGGGAATGTATGAATAAGAATTTTGCTGCTACGCGGTTTCATAATGGATGTGCTTTATTCCATATTATGTTTAAAAGGATATAAGGCTAGTTAACTCGAAAGTGATATTTAAAGGGGTGCGATGTTTAAAGAGCACACTCTGGACTGCCAGCATGTCCAAGCATATTCAAGCATTTTTGCTGCTAAAAGCAACACGATAGCGTTAAAGAATACTGCTACGTTTAAAGCAGCTACAGTATCCGTAAAGAGCCCATTTTAGCGAACGCCTTTAGGCAGCAATATACGGTTAGCGTGGGTGTGCTCGATGTGAGTTGGTGTGGACTGTCTCCTCAGGCGATGAACCCGATGTCCCTAATAACAGTTGACATCTGTTAGGCTAGTCGAAACGTTGGCGTGTGACGAGAAGGGAGCAGTTAAGTAACCTCTGCGTAAGAGTATATCAGCGCGCCTGTTAGCATACTAAATGTTTATGCAAAAAATATCAGAATAACTTATGACCACCCAATCGAATAATCTTGATAATTGAGATCGGAAATGAACGAAAACATTAAACGCTGCTTGAGCGATGAAGTCTCAGGATGCGTTTCACGAAATTTGCTCACCTGTGGCTAAGGGGTGTTGACGGACGGGAATTTCAATTAAGTGGGGTCAAAATTTCCTCCTATGTCCACAAATGTAGCCCGACTACGACCATCGTGGCCAACATGCTCAAGTCGACAACGAACTGGCACGCTGGGATTCAATACTTAGACGGGCTTATGCGCGAAAAATTTCGCCAGAAAGATCGCCGCAGATCGCGATTCAACACTAAGCCTCTAGTGTCCACTCCCGGGCAGGACCCACTCCCTGCTTGGGACATACTCGTAGACTAAGGAGAGGGTCGCAACACGGGACTCCCCTCTTCTGGTCTGGAGGTAATGGTTCACAATTCCGAACCAGGAGAGGGTGGGAGAGGTGGTTTTTAGTGGGTAGAACGCGCGGATTGGATCGAGTATGATACTCTTTCCCGGCGTTTAGTGTCCCACACTACCCTCCATTAACATCGGAGGGTGTGCGTAAAGCATTTTCCACCTCTACAAAAAAAAAGTTTAAACGTATCCCCTTGATGCTTCCTCCTAGGACTTGGTTATTTTGTAAACTTAATATAGGTCGTCGCAAAGTAAGTATACAGCAAATCTTAATTCGTGCGGGAAACAGAAAGAAGTGGTAGTAGTTCAATTAACCAAGGACTGGTTTACACATATACATCACTGACATCACATTTCCAGAGTTGAGACAACAAATTTGCTTTTTTGCAACGCCCGATATAGATCACACGGGCGGCCACAAGTTTTAAATATGCACTTCGGCGAGATCTCGTGAAACTTCTCGCGCACACAGATCTTAAAGTGGAAGCCATGAAGGGCAAAGCTGGGGACTAGATGTCGGTTCTTATGCATCTGCAGCCTTTCCACAGATCCGACGTCCTCAATTACCAACATTGAGCACAACAGGGGACTTGGATGATCACACTGGTGGCCTGGGTGCTCGGCGCGTGTTCAGAGGCCCCATCGTCTATTATTATCAGTCCCTCCTACAAGGTGCTTTTTAGAAGTTCTAGCAAACTCAGTAGAACTCCACAGTGTACAAACTTGTCGAAGATAATCGTTGGCGCGGTATCGAAGGCCACTTTGGAGTCCACGAACACAGCGAATAGATAACTTCCCCCAATCCGAAGTGTACGATGCAGAGTTTAGAAGCACGGCGCACGCATTCAATTTTGATCTGCCTCTCCTAAATCCGTGTTGTTGCATAGAGAGTGTCCCGGTAACCTCTCAAAATACTTCCAGGCGACGGGTTAAATTAGCTGACAGAACCTTATATATTACCCTTTTGTTCCCTAGACAATGGAACGAGCGAGTCTTCTTCGCAATGCTACTAAAATGACTGGTTCCTCATCCCACGGGTAACTGGGACGTTTCGAGCACCTACTTATAGAGAGCAATGAAACAAGGCACAAGCAAAGTGTCCTGCTGACGATTTTCATTTTTGACTAGGTCGGGTCTGGGGGTTTTACCCAGCGTCGCGTTTACTTCTGCGTCGGTCGATTTACTAAAAGGGCGAGACAGGGCCCGGCAAGCTTCCTGGACTTGCTCGCTTTACGCTGAAATTACTACAGAAGCACCAGAGCACCGCTCGGAATGGCTACCGCGCTGGCAAACATCTAACGGAAGTGTTCGTGTAACGTTTCAGACTGGATTGGACATGCAGTAGCGCGTCTATCGACACGCAACTATTTGTATGGCGATTGATGTGCCCCGACCAGCTTACATCGTGTAGTGTTTGAAGGTGCAGCACTGCTGATTGTACCATGGGGGAATATCTACTACGAGCTCGTTTGGTCGGGTGCTACTGGTTATGTCGCTACGAATCCGGCAGGTGTAGGCCTTCACGTCGATCAGAACTGGAACAGGAAGAATACCTTAAGAAACGGTTTGCAGTCGCGTTAAGTCAAGGGTGCGTTTCAGAGAAGGCCGCTTGCCCGAGGGCCAAGTGATGTATCTATCGCAAGCGGCAAATGCTACTTTATACAAAATGCCAGGGCTTCCCGTTGTATTCCTCCATATTTACATTAGGCGGATTAGCATCTGTAGCAAATATTCCTTAGAGTTTATATATAGGCCGATACCAGTTTAGCGCTTGTGCCTGGTTCGGTGCCCATATTGAACATGTTTGTCGATGTACCAATTTATTAGCGCGAATTGCGGAACAGACCGTAAACTGACCTTGTGCGTGGCCCGCATTACGTTAGCAGCGATGTCCAAACCACCTCCAGGTTTGTTGAGCGACCTAGCCACAAGCTACACGTCTAGTGGTGATAGTTCTTAGTGGCGGACCGCAACGGAGAATAACTTTATGACGAATAATATAATAGGGACCGTTCAGAATTTACTTTGCTCTGGACGCACGGGCCTCTACTTTTACTCAGGGTCGTAACACGCTGGCATGATAACAAGGCTGGGCCACTCGACATCAAGTTAAACCCCATGATCTAAAAATTGAGTATATATATATATATAGGTCTGAGACTGATATGTTACTGCGGAAAGAATTTTGACCCTAAATATACTGAGTGCAGTCCTACGGTCAATTTGTCGGAGATCCTTCAACACTATGGTTAAGGAAACCGCCTTCACTCTAATTCCTTCAATACGTAGTAGCAATACGCCTAGTAGAACACCGTTTGGGTGTCAGTGTTACTTCCAAATATCTGAAGTTGTTAACTAACTCTGGGGCATGCCCACTTATCCTTATACTATACCTCACCTTGAGCATATGCTTCTTCTCTGCAAAACGTATCATTTTGGTTTATCAAAAACCGCCTCATCTACGCTGGTGCAGCAAATGTACAATGGGCCCACATTAAAAGAAGATCGAGAGCACCGTAATTACCAGTTCGATCACGAAGCGCTCGAAGCATACAAGCAAGCAAAAAAGAGAGGCAAAACTGGAATTTCGTAATACAACATTTTACAGACAGACCCGCTTTTCTTAGCAACAGATGGAAAGATGATCTGCAACAGAACAGAGCAGTGGTGTGCAAAATAACTTGACACGGATACCACTGTCTAAAGGGGACATGTTTTCAAATAAACAAATGTGCTTGAAAATATTGTGGTGAAATTGACAACGGCCGATATCACGTAATGAAATGTATAGAAATTAACACCAACTCATTAATAACTGCTATAATTGACTTACTTAAGCGGAATAACCCGCACATATTGCGAAAATCTACCCCTAATGGTAAGTGCGGCACCTGCAAATAATCGCCCTGAGAAACAGCCAATAATTTTCTCCTAACCTCAACAAACAATGTATTAAATTTAAAAAAAAACGAGAAATGTCTGAGTACCTAGGTGAAATAAACAGAATGTATACGGTGAATCTATCGGTTCTTGTTGTCGACAGTATTATTTATTTATCAATAGTCCGCGTTATTGTTGTCATAATAGTTGCTGTTGTCATTGTTGTTCTGTCGTTGCGGTTGTTATTGTTAACATTTTTAATAGTTCTCAATGTTTTGTTGCTGACGTTTTTGTTCGCGTAACAGATGTTGTTTAGTCATCGTGTATTGAACATTGGGGAGAAGGGCATGGGTACACGTCCAATATACGTAACCTACATCCCGACTTTTAGGCAAGTGCTTTTCGCCTCGATGATGGGCGGTCATATGTTGCACGGTGATCCGAAACCCACCTGACCTCTTTCGGGAAACCCGCCTGGTTGGTTGAAGTCTTTCAAGCGGCGACACGTAAGGTCAGCCGAGATGTGTTCTTCGGAGTTCTTGTGTGTGTGTGCAGCCAGTAAGCTTTGTCTTGTTCGCCGGCTAGGTTCTTGTACAACTCCAGCGTCATTACGTTGTTGAAGAAGCCACAAGATTTCTCAGGAAGACATCCTGCTGACCTAGCAAAGAACAGCCATTTCAGTGCCTGTCGCTCCGGCCAATCTCTTCCCGCAGCGACAGGAACAACGGGGGAATCTCCTTCTCGCTATATATATATATATATATATATATATATATATATATATATATATACGTGTATAGTAGTGAGCTTACGGCAACGTTTCGTATGGAATATGGATACACCCAATTATAATCTAAAAGCGATTCGTTTGCATCTAAAAAGTACATCACGGAGTTTTTTCGATCGATTCCAATGCCGTTTTCTCCGCTTCTTCGTGTTTCTCCGTTCCGCCAGGAGTAACAATCGTTTTCATGTGAATCGTGTTTACGATTGTTCACATCCTGATATACTCCTTTAAAAAAACGTAGACAACAATAGGATGTGAAGCTCGCACTGACTGTTCGCGTTCCTTCTTGTCAATTGAGCAGGCCGGCTCATGGCACCGCTAGGTTGATGTGATGACGAATGCCTATCGAGTTCAGCCTTTGGAGAAGACGTTTGTCAGTTAACTCACTAAATCATAACGCTACGTGTGAGCTAGCGGAATTTCCGGTTGTTGGTGTTCGGTGCTGACCTGAAGCGTTCACTCCCGTGTGTCTCCGATCATGATTTGCCGTTGCGAATTTGTTGCATTTGAACTTGTTGATATTGTTCTAACCTGTTTCCGTAGCGTGGTGTGAGGTGGTTTTCCACCTCTCTGTCGGTGATCGTCGGAGAGGAAGAGCACACATTCTAGCACTGTTCTTGCCGTTACCGTTGTCGCTGTTGTTGTTGTTGTTGTTGTTGTTGCCGTTGTCGTTTTTGAATGGGGTGTTGCTTCTGTGTTGCTCAGCGGCGCAGCAACAATCGATATATCTAACAGTGACAGTCGACCAACAATGATTCGATAAGCTAGCATGATCTGGAAGCTGGCTGCTTTGCTACTATGAAGCGCATGATCTGTAAGTGCTTGGTAGCAAGACGCGACGGGCTGTCCTATGGGCGTATTGATTCTTATGATGATAGCAATAATCATAATCATGCTGGTGATCGCAGCGGTCTAGTAGCAGATTTCGTGGTCATCTTCGATGCGGGACACTGCATTAACAATGCAATTCGTTTGAGGCCGATGAATTTCGAGTCAGTAAACCGACAACTTCAACTTCAACAACAACAGCAACAACAAAAAAAAGGTGCGCTTTGGCTTCTCTCACTGTTTCTTCACGATATCACCACCCTCATCTGCTGCTCTATAGCACTCTCGCGCTATTCGTGAGTACTACAATTAGCGCTAAATTCAGCTCGCTCCCGTCCGCCGTGGCTTGCTCTCTCATGGCCGCGCACTTTATTTTGTTCCTTCAACTTTATTTGTCAGCAGAGCTGAAACCGGCCTCTCACAAACCGGCCCTGCATCGACCACGCTCTGCTTCTATTCTATATGCCCTTTATTTTCTCTGTAATATATATATATATATATATATATATATATATATATATATATATATATATATATATATATATATATATATATATTTATCTACCTCGGTAGCTAATCAACATGAAAAATAAAGAAAACAGGGCTGTCTATGACTGCTTTGCTGCTCATATCGTCATAACCGAACCGTTTGTGGTTAAATCGACCACTGCTGCTTCTTACATATATATATATATATATATATATATATATATATATATATATATATATATATATATATATATGATGCGTGTATGTTGTTCTTAGATGTGATATTTCGCACGTTTGTCAAACTACTTGACCTAGGCTTAGGTGCCACAACTTGCTGCGAATTCACAGCTGTACGTGATCCATTAGCTCAGTTATAAGTTACTGAAGTTGTGATTCGAACCGCAATGGTTGCTACGTTTAGTTCGGTTGTTTCTGCAAGTCTGAGACTTACCACTGTTGCAGTGTTAACAGTGTCTGGTTGTTGTTCTTGAAATCTATCGTACTGTTGGGCATGCTATGGCGTTGGTGCTACGTGTTTTCTTTTTATATTGTCCTGGTTATCACTACAGCCCAATTGGTCTAAATCGAGTGTAGATTATTTCGTGTCTTTGACTATGGTTGTTGTTAGTATTGATGCTGTCGTTGTCACACGTTCGTCGTTAGGATTCTTGTCAATTTGTGCTTGCTACTACGTCTGCTGCTTATTGTCAGAAAAAGGAATATATATATGTATATATATATATATATATATATATATATATACGCACATCATGGTTATCGAGTATGCGCCATACTTGTTTATGGCCTTTTGTTGTTTATAGCTTTACTGTTGTTGCTGCTGCTGCTGCTGAAAGGTATCCGAAGAAGTCTTTCGTCGGTGAGCAGATAATGTCATTGTTTTGTTGCTGTTGTTGTGTTTGTTTCATTTTGTTGTTGCCGTTGTTGTTGCTGCTGTTGTTGTGCTTGTGGTTGAGGTTGTTGCAGCGCGTCGCTTCGGCTGTTCTGTCTGACAGTTCCTGTTTACATATCCATCTTTCTAACAACTCGTCACTCTTCCTATCGGAATTTTAGACCCCTGCAGCAGTAAAGCGAGGAAATGGAAATTTGTGTCTGCGAGTATGTGATGTGGGGTGGGGGAGGGGTGACGGTGGCGTCTGGGTTTTGAGTTGACAAATCAGTGGATGCCCTGCCAGTACATCGCAATGTCAATATGTATCTGTGTGCACTGTGTATATAAGTGTGTGGTTTTCTGGCTCCTGTATGTGTCTGCGTGTTGATGGCTATTCATTTTTCATTTCTCTGGCTTCTACCGTCTGCATGTTCACTTTTTTTTGCTGTATAGATCGCGTTCGAGCGCAACGACGACGCATAAGGACGACAGCGACGCTAATTATGATCATCTGGCCCCAAGTTATAGGACCGATGCGAATAATGATGAAATCGATGAAACCTTCGCTATTATTCGGCCGCAGCTTCCTACAACTATCGTCATTGTTGTCATTGCGTTTGTTATTGATGAAATGACTGTAATTGTTTGCTTTAAGCAAGGTCTCTGCTCGTCTAAGCGTCTATAGGTGATTAGTTAGAGATAATTTGCTCTGCTGCTGCTGTTTTTGTTGGTGTGTCACTTTGCGCACGGTCTTTCCGCCAAAACACTTTCAGTTGCCGGTATGAACAATTATTCTGGCCAGATACCCACGTATGTTTTGACTCTGTCAGCCGAGTTGCTGTTTACACACAGACACACACATTTATATATATATATATATATATATATATATATGTTTTTATGTACGTATTTGTAAGCAAGTAAACGTGTACGGGCAGGCAGGCGTACAGGGATGTGTGTATGTTTCTGTTTGCTCGTGCGCATATATTTCTTGTTTGTCGAACACATAGAGATGAAGGTTGCCGCAGACGAAGGAGCACGAAGAAAGATGTTACCGCCCATGTCCGCGGCTTTACTCCTTGAGCTTGTGCCACTCTGCGATCTGTCTTCTGGGCGAGTTGCAGACGTCTGACCAGTGCTGGCGGGCTGCTCCGGACTCCACCTGTGGGGACCACGGGCAAAAGTAAAGGTTTAAGGTGATTCAGCGTTGAAAAACCACGGCATAACTCGCAGAAGCAACAACACAAACTATGGCGACGAACATAGCATCATTTAGATCACGTTTGCGTTCGCTTAGATACGTATCATCAGTAGCTGGTAGCCGGTAGCTGCCTGATGCCTTAACGTTTTTCTTGGTGACCGAATAAAATCATACGGCCACTATTTGACATACGCATTTACTGGGCGTTTTTAGAGTGAGCAAACTGAAGGTATCGCCTAGCTCCGATACATTGTGACTATGTAGGTCCTGGTATTTGCTATATGTTTATATTGATTGGCTCAGCTGTCCACCTTTACGTAGCCATTCATCTGTTTTCTAACAGACTAAAATGTCGGCTATTCATACTTGACAAAAACATCCATCATTTGTGCACTGTCATTGCAATAATCATTAACAATTTGTATATAAACACTACTTGGCAAACTAATATAAATTTGTATATATATATATATATGTATATATATATATACTAATATAAATTTGTATATATATATATATATGTATATATATATATATATATATATATATATATTGTATCACAAGTGTAACAAGAGCTCAGGTGTACCATCCGGCGAACGATGAAACGGTAACAATAGTCTTTCCCCACAATTGTCTCACCGAAAGAATACTGAGCAATAATAATAATAATAATGTATATATTAGTTCTTTTTTAACACCTTAGCCCACTCAAATTTGAACCGCCGTCCATTGTACGGCATGATACCTGTCGCACTTCACTTCATATCTCATATATAAATCGTGATGCTCGTCGAAATCCTCTATATGACACAGCGTGTAGTGGAAGCCGTGTGCTGCACACGCCGTTACCAGACGCTTATTATTTCACCCTGCTTTCCATCAGGCATAATTTTGCATCGCCTTAGAATTGCAAGTTATGGTTATAACTACAGCCTTATTGAGACCTCTATGCTGGTTTTTGTTGTGAGATGGTTGGAATTGCATGGTACTACTTCGAAACCCTCGGAAAGAATTTGTGTTTTTAGCGCTCCATGGGCCCCGCCAATACGCTTCCACCTTAAAGGGATGCGTCGAGATATCCGGAAGAGCCTAGCTGCTTCCCAGCCCACTCCCTCACTTTCCGTAGTATCTCCTCTCAGCTCCAACTCCACTGCTGGTGGGCATCTCAGATAGCTTGCCGAGAGGTCTTGAGCGATGTTTTAGTCTTCATACTGGCGTCCAGGTAGGCACTCCCTTCCGCCCACTCCTCCGCCGAGCTCACCATATGTGCTACTGTGGTGGCTGGAGTTTGGTCCAGCAAATGCGATCCGTTGCTTATGTGAGCGTTGAGCAGCGCCGCACGTCGAGGTGCAGGGTACACAAACGTCAGTGTTCGCCTTGCCAATTCCCATCAAGTGCAATTACAACAGTCTATGCCTGGTACCTGCGAGACGCTATACGTCAGTTCTCCACAGAGGCGGTCGTGTGACCATGTCCGACTATATGGGATGAGTAGCCGCGTCCATTTGCCACTTCTTCTCCCACGCATTTATTGTTGCCTCCTTGGCTCTCCAGAAATCCAGATCTCCTCGAGGAATCTATCACTGCGCTCGCTGGCCATCAAGTCGCAGAGCAAAAGGCGGGCCACGACCAGAAACATCTCAGTTGAAGTGGTGTTGTAAGCCAGCTAACACGCATGCCCACTCACCCTACATCGAGCGTAAAGCAGTTCTGCTTCGTACTGTGCGAAGAGACGTGTCTGCCCTTGAGAGGGACGCCGTATAGTGCCATCGGTTTCGCGACTTTCGCGAGAAGCCCCGTCTTGCTTTATATCCTTTACCACGTATTTGATATGCGGTGTTCCTGTAAGGCCCGTGTCGAAAATAACTCTTGAGCACTTGGCGTTTTTCTTGATGGGCAGTACGTAACCTGCGAGTGTAAGGTACAATGCTCCCTATTTACGAGGAGTGAGCTGGAGCAGATTGTTGGACATTCATGTCTCTACGATCTCAAAAGAGTAGCCACGCCTCCCTGTAGGCCAAGACAATCGTGGCTAGATCATCAGCATACGCGACAACCTTCACACCCGGGGGTTGGTAAGGGATACGGAAAACATCATCCAAAAGGACGTTCCACATCACTGATCCCAGAATTGACTCTTGGGGAATAGCCGCCGCTACACTGTATGATGTCCCGCCAGCATAGAGGCGCCAATCGCTAAGATAGGACGAGAGAACACTCCAGCCACGACGATATTTTTCATTTGTTTGTCATTTGTGCCAACTTAGGTATTAGAACCAGCTTAGCTTGTTTCCACCAAGAAAGACATTTCCCGTTTCGTAGAATGTTTATGATAGCTTGTGCGATCATTCGATAGTGCCACTTCGCTAATGGTTGTACCAGCTCCGGAGGAATCCCGTCCGGTCCCGGAGCGTTTCCCTAAGCCAGCATCTGCATTGCGTTTTCGAGCTCCGACCGTGTACCCGAACAAAACTTCGAGCTGGGAACGCTGCTTCCACTTGCGGTGCCCACCAACTTTTTAGGAGTCTCTGCCAAGGACCTCTGGGTAGCCTTAGACCCGTCGCAGAGCAAGCTGTCTTCAACTGGGCTGCCAGTGCGTCCGGAGTAACCCCGCTTCGTTCTATGCGTCGAGCTTTGGCACCTTTTTTTTTCACTACCCGTGTGTTCTTGTCCATCCGTGGCTGCTAGGTTCTCTGGGCGGCGATCCTGCGACCTGCCTTTGCGGGGGATGCGTAATATAAAACACATATATTTGTGGTCGTTTAATGACTGTTCGTCCTCGATGACCGTCTAGCCCACACACACGTTTGTGGCTGGGCGTACTGAAGGTGACCAGCGTGGCAGTCTATCTTCTTTTTCTGCTACTGTGCTGCGCTGTCGGCGCTGATATTATAGTAGTGATCACCGTTATCTTAGTTCTAGCATGACCACTGGATTGTCGTGCGGACAACCGATACCCCCTCCTTGCCGCCTCGTACCGAAACGAGCCACATTCTTGACTGGCTTATTTTTTTCATTGCCCCCTTTACGTCCCGTCACCCAAGCATGTGCAAGCACTTACAGATTAATTAAATTAAAACTTTAAAAAAATACTTCCAAGTATCGAGAGCATTTACTAAAGTAAGGTTTGTCAAGTGAACATGAGGACTTCTATCGGACGCAAGCTATACTGTACAACTCGTGGAAGGATGCCCAATACGAAACTCGCCACCCTATTATGCTTCCATAAGGCAGACGAGCAGTGCACTTGTTGGCACTGCGGAACAACTTGTTCAACCTATCCTCTATTGAATTGCCGAAACGCACCAGTACACCGGCAGATTCATATTTAACGCAAACTCGACTACTCGAGTAATAAATGGATTGTTTCATTAATTAAATGGTCGTAACACGTTTGATTCAAGAGGATATCTATTCCTGCTGGCCACGGAGCTCTCTGCTAAAAAATTAAGACACTTTCCTCATTAAAACGTGTTTTAGATGACCGCAATGAATTTTTGCGTTAAACTCTTATCCCAGACCATTCATTTTTGAACGCTTGAATGGGACACATGACAAGCAGCCCCTCTTGCTGTTGATTAGTTGTTGTTATGTCTGGACCATCTCCTTAAATTCGCTGAAATGTATGGCAGTAACGACCCGTTACCCTTGATATCCCATTAGTATTATAGCAAAGTCCTCGGTAAGTGTACATCTCATTGGTGTTGACTGTCACAGACGCCTGCTTTCGGCTTATGCCCTTGACGATGCTATCCAATAAACGGGCCTTGGCAATAGCGGACACACAGTACATGTACACGACTACATTCATTTAGGTAACCCAATTGTGAGTATTGAACACAATTACAAAGTTTTAAAATAGCTCGAAGTTTGGCGAGTATCCTAACAACCGCCGTATAGCTAATTTTAGGTCGCTTGGTTTTCGCCGTATCTCCCGACATAGTATAGTTCGCACCAAAAACCTTCCGTAGCATAGAAGCACCTTGATCGTTAAAGTAGACGTCCTCATAATGCGGCTTTCCACTTAAGGTCGCAACTATACTCCGGTAAGTCCAGGTTGTTTGGCCTCTTTTTGGCATTCGTACAGCAAAACAGTTTAAATATGGTCTCTTTTCACTAACCATTTATCATGCTATAAAAAGAATTTCTATACATCGACCTCTAACTCAGCCTATCTATAACTCGTTATATTCAAATCTAGTTTGCTGCTTACACATTAACATTTTACAAGAAATATACATTACGTGTGCGAAGTGCAGCCTGCTGGTTAGAACAAATTGTACTGAAAATGACCAGGACATCTGCAGGGTCATGACCCTTGGCTGCCGCTTTTTCACGATGCGTGGCAGATCGCTCAGCAACGTTATGGACGACAATGGCTTGGGATTGTCGGCTTGCCGATATCCTGTTATCGTATCAAACGTGTCTTGCCCGCACACGTCATCATCGAGATTAATCTGGTTAGCCTTCAGAAGTGCGCCGAGTAAAGTGAGCATTCCTGGTCCGATTTCAGCCTTGCTAGTAAACGCCCAATCGTGAAGCCATGCTGCTCATTTGGAAGGACAGCCAATGCAGTCAGGAAAACCAAGGATCTTGAGTATGATTGAAAGTAGTTTGCAGACACAGCACCGTTTTGAGATCGGCCGCAACGTGGAAGGGTCCCAAGATTTATCGTGTGCCACCACACGAGCTACAATCGCCACTCCGGGGGGGCGGGGGGGGGAGGGGACTAACTACCTGATCCAATCTCTAATCTAGACGTCATTTTAGACTTCGCTGAAAATCTTAAGGAGGCCAACCTATCTCTGGATCGGCGAAGACAGAACGCTCAAATTGCTTAATTTGCACGACGCACCGCTGCCATGCAAACGGTTATTTCCCCCGGGGTGAGATCGCGAATATCGCACTTTGAGATGACGCCGAATTACGTTGTTCGACTTTACGTCGCTTTTCTCCGTTAGCGCGTTCAGCACCGCTGCTGCTGTTTTGGTGAAAGCTTCTGATCCATTAGTGGTTTACTGCCTGCTTGCCTACGATGTCTGGCTGGTTGGCTGCTGATCGTACTCTACCGTATTCTTTCTACCCAGATGCTATGGTTTAAGCTCTACATCAACACAGAGCGTTCCGGGCGGTTGAGACGAGGAGGGCTGTTGTCGTTGATGTTACGTCGGACGAATACGACGAGGCACTTTTCAAGACCACCAATAGATACTGCGCATACTACTACTACGAAGAAGAAGGCAAAGCCCACGTTCGGGGCAACGACAATCTGCAGCAGCAGGAGACGGTGAAGAAAGCAAACACGCGTAACGAGTAATCGTCGTGTTTCCTCGCGCAAACAGGTCAAGCTAATGCGTTGCTCAATAGAAACAAGGGGGGCTATGTGAACACGTGTCAGAGTGTGTCGATAACGCCCGGTCCACTTAGTTGTTGTTCGGTGGCCATTATACAGTCGAACTACATAGTATCAGAGGTGTACATTTATTTATTTAGGTTCTAACTACATAGTTCTAACTTGGCCGCTTGCGGGTAAGTAGGGGAGGTACACACAAACGGCCGCATGACGCAAGGAGTCGCGCCTTCTTGTTAATTGAGCCTAGACGAACTTTAGAGGAAACGCTAGGTTTTGTGAGAGCTTTGCATACAATCAATGTGGCGTGAGTGCACCTGTGAGAAGCGAGCCAATGGTAGCGCCTTGCAGTGAGGTAAACCCAACTAGCAGTCTGAAGAAGACATCGGTCAGAGCAAGCAGCAATCATAGCCCACTACAAGAAAGCTGACGCTATCCTGTCTAGTTATCCTTCTTTATGTGTTAATGACTTTGTACATTGAGCACTGCGACTCTACTCTCTCTTCCTTTCGTTTGCTCTCCCTCGATGTGTTCCAAATGTGTAAATATATATATGCACGCATGTGGTTTGCTCTCTCGTTTTGTGCTAGTTTTAAATGTTGCGAGTCTAACGCGAAATCAGAGTTGTACGAACGTTTCGCTGCGTCTATTTTGACTAAAAGAACGCATTTGACAGGGTAGATCACTCTGTTCTGCTATGCAAATTAGGGCGCCCATGTATATACATATGTACAGTGCAATAAGTGAAGACATTTTTGAGCGACCGTCACTTATAAATAAGGGTTGGTGATAAACTTAGTCGACCATATCCTGCATTATCTGGTGTGCCTTCAGGGGGATGTTTACCCCCCCCCCCTTCTATAGACGATTTTCGTTTTGATCATAAAGAAGTGCCTGGCACCTGATGTCAAATATCTTGAATATGCAGATGACTTAAAATATTAGCATCCCGCTTGCTCTAGTGACTCCCATGCTGTTCTGCAGTCAGCTGTCGACGACATTGCTCGATGCTATCCTGAAAATGACGTGATTCTCTGACCCTCCAAATAGTGCGTAGTGCTAACATATGGTGCACTTGGCTTCGACTATAAAAATAACGACTGCATTTTGCCGATTCTCTTGTATACACGGGACCTAGGCATATACGCCACGCTCAACCTTAATTTTAGCCTTTACACTACCAAGGTTGGGGAGGCATAATTGCGTATCATAAGTACCATCTTCCGCTGTTTCATTTCAACGACTCCTCATGTGCACATTCGACCTTATAAATTGTTTGTTATTCCTAAACCTACATATTGCGCTTCTCTCTGAGAGCCGTATCTGTCTTAATACAGTGATAATTTAGTGGAAGGCATTCAAGACACGTTACTGAGACGTCTGCGGAACAGGGGCCTTCAAGACGTGTTAGGTCATGTTGTTCCTAGTATTGACTCATTTTTCATGCAAGGCAACATATCTACTCTACGAAAATTAGGCAAATGTGAATTGCTAGGACACCTTTTTAATGTACGCTCCAATAACCTAAGGATTCAGCGATCAATCACTCCAAAGACGTGTCCCGCGGTAAGTTCGTAAACGGACTGTTTGCGTGGCGGATGCCAAAACGGGCGCATGCAAATTCAAATAGCACTCGTCTCTTTGGCGATTAGTTACGTGTGAAAAAATTCCTCAGGACCTATGCTGTATCGGGACAGTATTCGTGAGATTGGCGGCACCGGCTGGAAGTGAGTCGTTTTAGTCTTGCGAATAGAATCCAAGTGGGTGCGATCACACTGGCACGAAGCGAACTTTGTGCTAGCTGTACAATTCCCGAAAGCCCGTCGCTGGTTGGCTATGCGACAGTTCCGCTTGCTGCGGCCAGTTATATATATATATATATATATATATATATATATATAGGGTCTACAAAAAAAGTCTTTTCGGATTGGCGCTTGCGCGGCTTTCACAGCGCCCGCCCCGGCGCCTAGGCATAGACCATTGGCTCACTCTTTGTTGTTTTCATGTGAAAAAGAGCGCGGAATATGCTGGTCTCAACCATTTTGAAACCTGTTTAGCCGTTTGTTTGTAAAAGTGCTGGAATATGGAGGTAGAAAAGAGCCAAATTCGGGCGATTCTACTCCATGAGTTTAAAAATGAACTGAGTGCAACAAAGGCTCACAAAAAGTCGTTTGGAGATGCCTGTTGTACAGACAGAATGTGCCAACAGTGGTTTGAGAAGTTCCGAAAGGGAAAAGAACAAGGTTTTATTGTGTATTTGGTGGAATGTGGGCGGAATAGTGCACTATGAACTTTTACCGCGTATCCAGACGATAAATACGGCCGTGTACTGTCAAAAACTCGAAAAGGTTCACGAAAAATTAAAGCAGTCGTACCCTGCATTAATTTCAGGGAAGGGTGTCCTGTTCCACCAAGACAGCGCAAGGCCCCACGTGAGTAGAGAGACCCTTTCGAAAATGTCCCAGCTAAAATGGGAACTTTTGGAACATCCACCGTAATCCCCCGACTTAGCACCATCTAATTACCACCTATTCAGATCGATGCAATAATTTTTAAGTGGTAAAAAATTCACTTGTATCGAACACGTGCGTTCTGGACTGGAAGAATATTTTGGACTTTTTTGGAAATTTGGAAGATTATTTAGGAATCGAAAACCTTGTAAATCGTTGGGCAGAGGTTGTATCTTCCGGCGGAGAATATATAAATCAATAAATAAGACCTCCCGTGTCTCCTATATATGTGTTTTCTTTATAGGGCCAAAACCCAAAAGACTTTTTGTAGCCCTAATATATATATATATATATATATATATATATATATATTGCATTACAAAAAATAAATACTTGTAGTATGTGTGCGTTTATGTACATATATCGCGTGCACTCAGGGCAAATTGAAACATGCCATGGGTCCAGCAACTGCAGTACTTCTTTCTTCGTGTTGAAGCGGTAAACAAGTTTGCCAACTCTTCCAGCGGCCGCGGAGACAAGTTCAAAAGGCTGCGCTGTGTGTGGGTCGTTTCCTCTGCTCCCAGCACTCCTTCCCCCCTCCTGCTCTCCCCTCGAGCACCTCTTCCCAGTAGACCTTGACTCAGCCTTGAACGAGGAACGGAACAGGCGAAGGGGCAAAAGCACCTCGTTTGTCATCCCCTAAGCACTTCATCGGCGACGTTCGCCATGCTGCCACCATGCTGAAGGCGAAGCAAAACGAGGTAGTCTACGAGGCCATCGTCGACGATGGGGACTCTCGAGCACTGCGCATAAAAGATGCCCCCTCTCCACTGGCGATGGTGACGTTGACAACCAGGTCAAGCCGACGTCCGTTTCGGCGCGCGTCACTTGAAATCTTGGCCCTTGGCCACCTAAGCTTATCAAATATGAACTAAAAGCGTCGCCAGAGGCCAGACATACGTACGCGTGAAATACGCAACAAGAAGGCTCAGTCATCATAATAGGGAGTTTTAGAGCTGGCCTTTAGAGCTAACCCAAACAGAGGAGCGATGCCAATAACATACGTACAAAAACCTTTATTACTGTAATATTTTTTTTAGTTTGTCTAAATTGACATCGATCGACAAGGAAAGACGACAACTGTTGCGACATTGCTTACTTCTGCTAAAGGCGTTTTCTCTTGTGCTAAACATATATCCATTGTTGCTGGCATCACTTCTTTCCTCATAACTACGCGGCAGCAGTAATAAAAGGTGGCAAACACGGCAACGACATGTCGTACAAGCGATAGTCACTATACAAATAGATACAATTATTATTTAGTGACAAACATTGAAGATGCAGCAACTTCGAATTCTAGTAAATCAGTGCTCTTGCTAGAAAAGCTAACAAACACGTTTCCGGCGCCGATGACAAGAGGAGCAGAACTGGCGAAAATCCAGCCCAAACGGACCATCGCATTCCCCATTATTTCGTTGCATTACTATGACCTAGCAAACAATCCATCGAACATTCCTTCTTTGGAGAGAGAACAAAGAACGGTCTGACGTCCTCACTGGCTGCCATAGGGGCAAATCCTTATAGCAGGCTCAATAAAGATTTCGAGATTTGTCTCAATGGCCAAGACGTATTCCAACGAACGTTCTCAGCCTCACTATAACAAGTCTCTCCCAGTCGACCTCGTCATCAATATGACCAGTTCTGCCTCAGAGCAAATTTCGCTGAGAAGGCAAACTCTGACTCCAGACTGCTTCGTCAAAAGCTCAATACAACTAGTTCTTCTTCTACTTCTACTACTACTACTACTACTACTACTACTACTACTACTACTACTGCTACTACTACTACAACGTCTGCCGAAATTATAATACAAGTAACGCTGATGAAAATAACAATAATGTCTGGCGACCACCTAGACTTGGCCGTGCTCTCGACCAACAATGAAACCAGCAGGCTGTTCTGCTTGCTGTGCTCTTGTTGTTGTTGTTGTTGTTGTCGTCATCATCGGTCATACGTATTGCGCCTTACTTCGTCGCGTCAGCCTCCGGAAGCCCTCAGACTTTCTCCCGCTGTCTCGAGTGCTGCATGAGGCGTTATCACCCCCGAGTCAGTCCCGAGTATGTGTGCGACTTTGCCAGCCGACGGAACGGGCCCGACCGGGACCCGAACGGGACCCAAACGACAAAGTTCAAGGCTTGAAGCGAGTCACATGAACGTAGCGATAAATTGTCGCTGGGACGATTCACTTACAGGCTTCCATTGCATTGCGTTACATTGGCTACAGCAAACTCCGACGACTTAACTATGAGATGCGACAACAGCGACAAGGCCGGATGGTAGGACTTCGATTACTATTCTAGAAGCTACTCATTCGACCAGTGTGTCGATTCACGTCATAGTGCGGTTGTGTGTATTTGTGTAGTATCGCGAGAATTGTCTATATATATATATATATATATATATAAAGTACAATAAGTAAACAAGCAAGAAACGATCAGTTGTCAGAACGGCAGCAGTCACGCTAAACAGCGTGAGAACCTGACTGCTGAGTCCTCCGTCAGCCGTCGGGGGGGGGGGGGGGGGGGGGGGGGGGAGGGTTATGAACTCGAGAGCTGGCTCTTTGGAACGACCTCTTTTTGGGTCGCTGCCTCCTCCGCCGCCACCTCCGCTGCCACCTCCGCTGGCCGTTGACGTCAGGACGTCGGTAGGGCGCTGCTACCGCTTGGCGCCATTGTGACTATCGCCCTCTTTTTATGTGTCCTTCGGCCAGAACAGTCAAGTCGCAACGTCTTCCTGCGGCGGCGGCGACGACGATGGCGTGGGGAGCAGAATCCGTCCGGCCCGGGCAGACGTCCTGGGCAGATGTGATAAATTTATATTTCAAGCTCTGCTTTGTACGTTCGCCTTCGTACGGATGGAGATGAAGTGCAGCTGTACAACAATGCCCACTTTAGTTCACGGAGTTGGCAACAACAACAACAACAGCAGGAGCTTAAGCTACTATTCTGACCATCGGTTTGCCGGTAAAAACGTCATCACAACGTGACATCATGCCTCTATTCGATAGTAAGTACGATTTACTGCGTTCATGACACAGCTTCCGTCGTCGCTATACGTCGGTACTTGAGACATTTTATATATATACATATAGTTCCATAAAAAGTTCCAGTCTACTTGGCAGAATTTCCCGTGGCAGGAAATGGTTCCGGCAACGGAAGAAGAGGGACAATTGGTTCCAATCTCACTTTCACTCTCTCGCTCGCTCGCTTTGTGGACGCATATATTGGCTAATATGAGGTATATTAGATAGACGGTGTGCCCACAAAGCGCGGCGAAGCGAGAGCTGGCAAGCAGAAATAGAGCATCCCCCACAATATCAGCAGCACCAGCAACAGCAAACACGGCATCAACAATGCTGGAAAGGCGTACCTAACACAGGGACGTACTGCCGCTGCTGTACTCACAAACTGTCGTCAACTACGAGTGGGTGGCACTGTAATGAACAACTGGCAGTGTTAATAGTTAGATAAAACTATTGCTAGTGATGGCTAGTACTGCTATTTCGCGCTGATGCTGTTGCTGCTTGCGTAGCTTGTCCCACGTTTGAGACGTCTGGCGAAGCTTGGGAGACCGTTAACTACTGCACACAGCATTCGCCAGCAATTTCTCTCTCGTTGCCACCACCCTCCGAGCTCTGGCGGCAACCAGCCCGACCGGGTTCCCCGCTATACAACAGTCCCGCTACCTGGATTTTGCTAACCTGCCTGGCGACGCATGGAGACCGCGTGCAACAGAACTCGTAAGGCGTAACTCTGGCACGCAGACCCATCGTGTCCGTCCTCCTCGTTTTACGGACACACAAATCCATCCATACACTCGTATCGTACCCCTCTCTCCCTCCCGACCCCCATATTGAATGTCTTTCCTGCTAAGTGCGACACGACTATGTTGTAGAATCAGGACTAGATTTTCCATCCGAAGTCTGTCCAGGCAGAGCAACGGCAATGAGTCCTAATGAGGTTACAACATCTACAACAGATTAAACAATAAGCAGCGAGAGAGAGAGAAAGGAGCGAAGCAGTGACATTCATATACACAACTAGGTACGTAATTGAGAGCTGTTGCTACATAGAGGTAAGAAAATATTATTCAGTTCTTGAGAGGTTGACTTTTTTCTTAGATGAGGTCAGCTGTTTCAGGTTAATAATGCAAGCATCAATATCCAATTAAAAACCGCACAACTTGCTACATGGCATATTTTTTTGTGCATTATTTGACTCTCAATTTGTCGACCCTTGAAATCTAACGTACACGCTAAACTTTTGTTCTTTTATTTATTGGTCTTTGTAGTGCAGTTACGACAATAAAATTGTGAAAAAAAATTAACCTTTTTGTTCTAATGGTAGAATCATACATTTTTTTAATAGCTTGGCTGGTTGTGCAGAATGCCGACATAAAGCCAGTACTAAGAAATAACCTTTGCATAGTCTTGTGAAAATCGAATAGCGCATATAAGTCGTCCACAATAATAATCAGTAATAACAATAATAATTAGTATGTTAAAATAATCCTGATTGTAACGATTATTAATTGTGTTCTAGGTATGCGTAACAACATTATTCAAAGAAGAAAACATTACATAGTAGATTTCTCTGTGGGAAGGAAAGTGCAGCTAAGAATAAAGAACTGGCAGAAACAGGTTGCATTAAGACTTGAAACGACATGCTAATAAACAGGTGAAAATTGAAGTAAATTAAATAATGGCGGCGGAGCTTGTGTTGAAATTGCTGTAGACTTATTTTCCATTTGGGACAATGGACCACATCGGACGTATTCAAGAAATACCTTACGAAGTGAAATCCTCTTACAAATGTTTGTGCACACCCTTAATCAAGTGCAACTATTGTTTCAGAAGCTCCGCTATAGAGGAACAGTGCAACATGTGTTTAATTACCATTGCTTTACACAATCTACAAGCATGCACGTACGAACCTTAGCGCCTAGTTCAAGCCTGCCGATAACCTCGTTCTTGGTGACTCGATCCCAGTCGAGCATCAGCAGCTCGATGCTGAGGTTGTGCAGACCCTCGTTGTAGGGCACGTCGAAGACGAAGCTCTCGTTGAAGATCGGATTGACCGTGCGCTTCTTGACGTGCGTCTTCTTCTTGGCGATGCGCTGCCCATTGTAGAGCAGGTACATCTTCACGTAGGGATCTGTGAGCCCAACCCCCAGCACGAGGGACGACCAGGAAAAAGTTAAGAAACGCACCCCCATACGAAACACAAAAAGGGGTAGAATGTAAGGGTAGGATAAGGACGAAGAGAGGTACACACACAGAGAGACAGAGCAGAAGAAGAACAAACAAGAATAACAGCAAATAAGTAGATGCGTTAGGTAAAACACGTTTGCAATGCTTCGCTAGTGTGGCTCCATGTGGCGCATGATGCTGTTCAGTGTGAACTATGTTACACAAAACGTCCTTGGGGAGTAGCAGCTAACACAACAGACCCGTAGTAGATAAACGGAATCGAGACATGTAACCTTAATTGTCGTTCGAAGGATTATATTCTGTAAATATCTGTATCATGTATACAGATGTATACCTGCTATACATCTGTATATCATGTATGTATTTACATGATATACAGCTGTATTTACATCTGTATATCATGTAAATATAGAGGATTACTGTATTATCATCTGGGAGACATAATACAGTAATGTACGTGCGATCACAGCAATACCAAAAACGAAACCATATTATGCTAGGAAGGTTACTACTAATTTGAATAGCATTTTGTTTACCAGCACAATGCAAATGCTGCTGATACAACGGCTAGGTACAATATATGTACAATTCTCGATTAAGACATCGCTAAATGTTCAGTTTTGAACCTTAGATGATGATACAGATTGTCCCGTAATAATCACCAGCAAGTTGCGATTTTAACAGAAAACGATGACATAGTCAGGCGGTAGGGCCAGTCGAAGCGTTATGGCTTGGAAGGCTTATATATATAATTTATTATACGGAAAATGAATTATGCACTGTCACTCTTATCAAGTATATATATATATATATATATATATATATATATATATATATATATATATATATATATATATATACATAATGTAATAAGATGGGTGCGTCAGGTACACGGCAATCTCTTTTTAATATAACGTGTGCAATGTCATTCTCAATCACGCCTTGCGTGGCTTGTAGCTTCATTTTGTTGCGTGATAGAATGCTGTTGTTGTCTCCATATCTTTTGTATCTAAGCTGGTTGAGCGTTTCAACATAAATAAATGACCTGATTTCCGAAACAACTTCTACTTCGTATAACTTAAGAGGTTCACAACTTAAACGTTTGTACTCCCTCATTTGTATATACTTCAACTTCAACTGCTGAACGTGGCCTATAGAAATGTTCTAGGCAAGCCCAAAATCGTTTACCTGTTGTCTTAAAAAACGTATTATGCAGTTTAGCATACCACAAAAGCCGCAAAAGCTGAAAGTTACCGAAAAAAAACAAGGTGGCGGAAAACGAGTTTCTCAAATGCAGAGTCAAAGAAGCAAATCAAACGATTCAGGCAGCGTTGCAACATGGAGCTCAGAACCCCTAATGAAGTTCCATACGGAAGGAAGAAACCGAGGTGAAACGAGACCGTGCGTTGAGGAGATGTCGTCGAGTGTTTGCGAAATCTCAGTAGCAGACACTATCATACGCATTGCACTTGGTCCTTTGACCTCTTTGCAACATCGTGCAGCAAACGAACTTAACTCTGTTCTACCTATCTTGTTGCGCTACGCTATAAAATACACGGCTCCCGGGTGCGTTCCTTCGTCTGACGAGGAAGTGGACATATCCTGGATCTGGGCCGCCCTAGTCGACTCGAAGCAGACTTTACGACACGGCTCGTCATTAGAGGGCGGCAAAACTTATCTAAGCTTTTCCCTAAAGTGCTTCTTCTTTGAATTCTGTTTGTCTTAGCGTACCGCAATTAAACAAACCCCCATGGACTCGATCGTTTACGAAGAAATGCTAGCAAAATGTGCCGCCGGCATCCACAGGCAAACTCAACACATAGCCAAGCTGTCTATTTAAGTAGCCGAGTTTGCTGTCTAAAGTGCGCTCCGCGCTGCCAGAAGAGAGAAGAAATCTATAATAATATATAAACTTCATAGCACACTTGCCAGCTCTAAAGTTTATTGCTAATCTTCTAGGATGCCTGCTATCCGTACTGTCGAACCTGAGCGGACTTCGAGAAAACCCGAGATGATGAACGCCGATGAGCTAAATCGGTACTTGCCTCGGTTGAAGCGGATAACAGTGCGCTCATCTCATCCTGGCTGAAAAAATCAAACCTTTGCCTGATAAAGCATAGATGAAAACTGGCAATTCATGCTTGCCTGCACGTCAAAGGTGATTGCTCAAATTAAAGGCAAAGGCTTGAACACTCGAGTAATATGTGAACCTAAAGCTATGTAGCTTAAGCATATATATATATATACATATACATTTGCCATAATGTTTATATGTGTTTGAAGCAGCTCCTCCTGCTCTATAAAAATAAATAAATCTCGCTAATAGTTTATTTTCAATATATATTATATATATATATAGATATATATATATATATATATATATATATATATATATATAATGAAAATAAACTATTAGCGAGATTTTTTTTTATAGAGCATATATATATATATATATATATATACATATAGGCTGTTCCAGTCATTGCCGGCCCACCGGCAAACATAATCAGTTTCTTTTTTACGTCAGGACTCTTCCCATCTCGGTTTAAAAACACAGTTTATGTACCCGAACAACGGAGTAATAGTAATACAACTTGCTCGCCAGTTATCGGCCCCCCTACTTTGGTTGTTGATTGGATTTCAAATGTTTTTGAAACTATTGTGCTTCTTTGGTCCATTGGCACCGGTGTTCTATCTCTCTTTTTGGAGATAAGCGGGTCTTGGTTGGTCGGATCGAGTCTTATTGGAGAGAGCTTAATGCGGCTTGGTTCTCTGGCCGTTTATACTTGTAGCCTTTTTGAATTTTGTTATTCCGGAAATTTAAATGGCCAAGCCCGGCAACGGTTATAGCGTTTGCCGATGCTACCACATGTTATTACTCGGTTCGCGTAGTGTCGGTCGCGTATCACTACCGCTATTGGTAAGGTCTATCGGTATTTTTAAGAACTTCAGTGTAGTTGTCAACGCCAAAAAAGCCTAACCGTGTACTGTACTGACGAGTGGCCCCTTTGCTTACAGAACGACTTCTGAGTGCAGGAAAGCAAGTGTTTCTGTTTTCA
Organism: Dermanyssus gallinae; assembly: GCA_003439945.1. Taxonomy (NCBI): domain Eukaryota; kingdom Metazoa; phylum Arthropoda; class Arachnida; order Mesostigmata; family Dermanyssidae; genus Dermanyssus; species Dermanyssus gallinae. The sequence continues at coordinate 51,164 of QVRM01002811.1, forward strand.
GATAACTGAGTGCGTCTCGCACTTGTGTTACATGAGAACATGAAATGGCAGTCCCACCTCAATAGCGTCGCATCAAAATGCTATGCAGTGATATCTGCTCTGTGTCGCGTGATGAGGACGATTCGGGCAATCCCAATTGAAGGCCTTCGTTCCCAGTAGATTTGTTGCCGTACAAATCTCTGGCTCTTTTGTGCGTACTGTTAGTGAAGCCAATGGCTCTAGCTCAATCTGTGATGAATAATAGTGATGAAATATGTGATAGCTTCGATAGATTTTTGTTTTTGTAGCAAATTGTAACGTGCCCTGTTGGATCTGTCGGATGGGAAGCGATCGGTAATGCTTTTAAGTAATTGATTATGTGCTGTGCACGATTGTAGGTCTTTATTATGGCCCGCGTTTGGGTAGTTGAACGACATACTGTCTTGATAGACTGTCTGAACGTTCTTCTTTTAGTTTACACGTTACCTATTTTTTGCGAGAGCTTATTTGTTGTGAAATAGAGTTCCACGAGTAAGCAATGCTTGAAACTTGAAATCGCGAGCTTAATTTAATAAAGGTCTGACGGAAGCCAAACAATTGTGGTAGCAATTTGTTGAATGTTGTAAAAGCGAATAATGCAAAGCCTGTCCTTGGTAGCTTTGAACACATAATTACATATAGTTGTAGTAAACCTATTTGTTTTAACGATGCAATGTAAATACGAAAATAGCATACATTAACTAATAATAAATAACTGTCTATATTGGGTACACTCAGAGAATGCTATAGGAAAGCCATAGGAAAAAATGTTAAGCAGGGCCAGCACGGCAATTCGAGACGGCTAGTTATTATCAACGACGATTGTTTCGCCGCTGCCTATTCGAGAGGGTTGAAGCCTGCCTACTCATTATCTTCATTCACGTACGGTAATTTCGAGCAACATGTAATCCACACACCCACGCAGCCATCTTCTTTTCACATCGATGCATAGTATTGTAACTGACTGTCGTTTAGTCGGTCTCGTCTGTCTCGTCATACCGATAGTAGACGAGACATGCCGATAGGGTTATCCGCTAATGAAAAGAAACGGGTTCCAATGAGGGAAGAAATGCCGAGCCACTGAAACCGCGGTTGTTTCAGCTGCTGTCACCAGCTGCAACAATGCACGTTGCACACGGGCGTGAACACAAGGACGATATGCTTGCCCAGTAGGATTACCAGGACTTCGGCCTAGAGTGCGATACACGTGTACAGCATCGACACTACGACAAACCAGCAACAGCAACAACAACAACAACAACAACAGCAACAACGAAAACAGAAGTTGCCCTGGCACCGAAAACCACACTTGCCAGTACGGCGCAACAATGATGAATGCTGAACTGCATCATGATAACCGTGGAGAGAGTCTGTTGATCGTCAATTGATTGACGACCACGAACTCCGACCACGGACCGGACGTGAGATTTAGGAGCAAAGTCTTGCAAAGTCGCTTGCCCGACGACCGCAGCAGCTCTACAACCAGCGTCGCGGTATGTAGGGTTACAGCTTAGTCAATAGAATACATGCTATGTCTTCGACATCGTTCTTGTTACCCAGGGCTATATGTATTATATATATATATATATATATTTGCTAGGAAGGTTTTTCCAATAGAACGACAGTGTCCTGCCATGTAGAATTCTACTCCGAGCAATGGCGTCAATCACACTTAAGGCTACTTTTTGTTCGGCACGCGCAGTAATCTCCGCTAACAAATGCGATATAAAGAAAGACGAAGTCAGCGAAAACCTTGGAAACTAGGAACCAGCGAAGCGTTTATCTTTTGGATTTAGACATCTATAATGACGAGTGGCGCAGAGCCGGCGACTTTAACCACAAGGAACTGGGGGTTCGACTCCGGGCACGGCACATAACCATATACATAAGCGATATCCACTAACATTTGCAGACTTTGCTTGCAGTAATTATAGTGACCTATAACGATAATTGTTACTAACTGCCACGTTTGTTCATCGGAAAGTTGTGGCTGCTTGTCGCAGATTTCGTTTAAAACATTAGATGCCATTAAAAACACTGCTCGGTTAGGCCAAAAAGTCACCTCGCTGAGAGTTTAAAGTTCTCTTATTATCTCTGCTTTGTTGACTGTGCTACGTTCCTGCATCGGTGTGCATTCCGTCCATCGTTTGAAAGGTTAAGGTTGAAAAACGATGCGCTTACTTTACGTACAATTGGCTGTAGTCACCCTAAATGCTAATAGCAAGGTAACTTCTTTACGTAGGATTCTCGGTGGCATAAAGTATTGGGGCTTTATTAGGTGGTCAAAATCAACAGTTTACCCCCGTCCGTACAGGTAAGTCAAATTACGTTGACGACATCGGCGATCGATGGTGAAGTTTCATGCTTGCCTGTAGCTATTAGACCCAACTGAGAGTGCGCGAGTGCGGCCGGCAACCGGATGAGGGGCGTAACTTCATCATTACGTAGCGCAATCCTTCACTGTTCCGTGTGCGGATAGCGCATTTCTTTGCGTCATGTTGCTACGACGACAAGTTTATATTTAGCCTGTTGATCAGTCCTCTTTAGCTGAGTCGGGTAATTCCCGTGTATTCGCTCAGAGTTATTGCAAACACTTTGCGACACTAGTCATAGTAACGGCTAAACGGAATCCGATGTGCACCGGATCATGCAAGACGCATCAAACGTTCTCCTGCGCGCAATAGTTCAATTGTGCCTTAAGATTGCATTCACGGGAAGCCTTCCCTTGCAC